>JAKJHU010000609.1:140406-243807 GCA_022316685.1 Progne subis subis
TTTTTATGACAGCCTCAGGCTTTAATAAACTTCCACATGGGGATGTCTCTGCCTTTGGATCGACCCCTTCCCTCTGCCACCTGAATATTCCATTGCCAGGCGGGATGCTCTCTGTGGCCTGGGATCTGGGGGGGGTAAAAAAGAAAAGAGAAAAAAAAAAAAAAAAAAAAAAGAAAATTAAAATTAAAATAAAATAATAAAATAAAAGAAAAGAAAAAGAAATCAAAATAAAATAAAATAGAATAAAATAAAAAAATAAATAAAATAGAATAAAATAGAATAAAATAATAAAAATAAAAAATATATATAAAATAAAATAAAAATAAAATAAAAATAAAATCTCCTGAGGATGTGATGTCGCTTGGAATACAGAGAGTATTCTGGGAGGGCAGGAAAAGCCTTTTCCAGCTGATCCTGGAGGGCAGAGCGTTGCTGCTGGAGGGATTTTGGGAGTAGGAGCAGCACATCTGAGCCCATGGGAGGTTTGGTGGCCATGGGAAGGATTTGGTGGCCGTGGGAAGGTTTTGGTGATCATAGGAAGGTTTTGGTGGCCGTGGGAAGGTTTTGGTGATCATAGGAAGGTTTTGGTGGCCATGGGAAGGTTTTGGTGATCATAGGAAGGTTTTGGTGGCCATGGGAAGGTTTGGTGGCCACCTGAGGAGGTGGCACTGCAGTGACACAGCCCCGTCCCCACAGAGCCGGGATGAGCTTCCCTTTGGGAAGCCTGTAAGGAAACTCCAACCTTGCCTTATTTGCAGCCTTCAGGGGTGTGAGTTTGGATTTGGGGCTCTGATGGCAAATTTCCTAAACACGAATTGACCAAGAGCTCCAAACTCCTTTCTTGGGGGTGGGAGGAGAGGGGAATTTCACATCAATTCCATGAGGGATACAGGGAAAAACCCCAGAGACGGCAATGCCCGGCCTCACCAGGGCCCTGCTGCTCCTCAGAGACCCTGCAGGGGCTCCGTGAGGGTTTTTGGGAGATCACCACGTTAACACAGTGAGAGGAACCTGTGCAGGACTCTGGATCCAGGGAGAGCGGAACCATCCCCGGATCCATCCCGGGATCCATCCCCAGATCCATCCCCAGATCCATCCCCAGATCCATCCCCGGATCCATCCCCGGATCCATCCCAGATCCATCCCGGATCCATTCCCTGATCCATCCCTGGATCCATCTCTGGATCCATCCCCAGATCCATCCCCGGATCCATCCCCGGATCCATCCCCAGATCCATCCCCGGATCCATTCCCAGATCCATCCCTGGATCCATCTCTGGATCCATCCCCAGATCCATCCCCGGATCCATCCCCGGATCCATCCCCCGATCCATCCCTGGATCCATCCCCCGATCCATCCCCAGATCCATCCCCGGATCCATCCCCAGATCCATCCCCGGATCCATCCCCAGATCCATCCCCGGATCCATCCCCGGATCCATCCCCGGATCCATCCCTGGATCCATCCCCGGATCCATCCCCGGATCCATCCCCGGATCCATCCCCGGATCCATCCCCGGATCCATCCCCGGATCCATCCCCGGATCCATCCCCAGATCCATCCCCGGATCCATCCCCGGATCCATCCCCAGATCCATCCCCGGATCCATCCCTGATCCATCCCCAGATCCATCCCCAGATCCATCCCCGGATCCATCCCCGGATCCATCCCCAGATCCATCCCCGGATCCATCCCCGGATCCATCCCCAGATCCATCCCTGGATCCATCCCCGGATCCATCCCCGGATCCATCCCCAGATCCATCCCTGGATCCATCCCCAGATCCATCCCCGGATCCATCCCCAGATCCATCCCCGGATCCATCCCTGGATCCATCCCTGGATCCATCCCCGGATCCTCCCCGGATCCATCCCCGGATCCATCCCCTCTCCAGCTTGCCATTCCCAGGCCATTTTCTGCGTGTTCCAGGCAGGAATTTGGGATGGCACCGGGCTGAGCCTTGGGGGAGGGGAAACCATTTCCCAAATGAGTCAGTCAGCAGGAGCTAAAAACAATCCCCCAGAGATAAACCCAAACTGCAGCAAACGGGGTTTATATTCCAAATGGTCTCGTTCCAGGCCGCCCAGCCGGGGGCTGCAGGGCATTCCCTGCCACGGGATGGGGCGCAGGGGCTGCTGCCCGGTGGGATTTCGGGAATGGGAGCCCTTCAGGCAGCACAGGTGGAGCACCATGGGTGTGAGGCTGAGGGGCTGCTGTCGCAGAGAATTTGCAGAGGTTCCAGCTGGGGAATGAGGTGGGAAGGGAGTTTATGACATTCCAGGCATCATTTTTCCATAAAACCACGCCATCTGCATGGGAGAGCTCAGTTTGAACAGAGCTCAGACCCCAGACTTCTGCTGCAGCCCCGCACCGCAGAGGGATGGGACGCTGGCCACCAACCCAGGGCCTTTTTCCCAGAAATAGTTGGGATAAAGGGGGTGGCTGCTGCTGAAATCACGGCTCTGCCCTTCCCAGGCTTGAGAGAGCCGCCAGCATCGCTGCTGACCCCTATTAACTGTTCCATATGGCCCCGGAGCTCGGGCAGCCCCAATGTGTCACAGGCTTAACTGCAGGCTCGGGGCTGACCTGATTTAGGGCAGCCCGGGTTAAAAAAAAGCCAGTTGGACACACTGAGTCAGGTTTAAAAACCCCTTCTTTCAGTTTATCTTAAACAAATCAGGGATGAAAACAAAGCTGCTCCTAATCCAGAATAAGAGGGATTCCCTCTGTGCTGTGAACCCGCTCCAGGGCTGGGCTGGTTGGGGGAAAGTGAGGCACGGGCACAGCTGGGAGGGAGGGGGGTCCAGGAGGGATGGGGGAGACACAGGCCTGTCCCAGCACGGCAGCTCACACCCGTCCCAGAACATCACACACATCCCAGAACATCACACACATCCCAGAACATCACACCTGTCCCAGAACATCACACACATCCCAGAACATCACACCCATCCCAGAACATCACACCTGTCCAGGAACATCACACCTGTCCCAGAACATCACACCCGTCCCAGAACATCACACCTGTCCAGGAACATCACACCTGTCCCAGAAACATCACACCATCACAGAACATCACACCTGTCCCAGAACATCACACCCATCCCAGAACATCACACCTGTCCAGGAACATCACACCTGTCCCAGAACATCACACCCATCCCAGAACATCACACCTGTCCAGGAACATCACACCTGTCCCAGAACATCACACACCCTCACAGAACATCACACCTGTCCAGGAACATCACACCTGTCCCAGAACATCACACCTGTCCAGGAACATCACACCTGTCCCAGAACATCACACCCGTCCCAGAACATCACACCTGTCCAGGAACATCACACCTGTCCCAGAACATCACACCTGTCCCAGAACATCACACCCATCCCAGAACATCACACCCATCCCAGAACATCACACCTGTCCCGGAACATCACAACCCGTCCAGAACATCACACCTGTCCAGGAACATCACACCCATCCAGAACATCACACCCATCCCAGAACATCACACCCGTCCCAGAACATCACACCTGTCCAGGAACATCACACCCATCCCAGAACATCACACCCATCCCAGAACATCACACCTGTCCAGGAACATCACACCCGTCCCAGAACATCACACACATCCCAGAACATCACACCTGTCCCAGAACATCACACACATCCCAGCATCTCACACCCATCCCAGCACCTCGCACCTGTCCCTGCACCTCACACTGATCCCATTCCATCCCCTCACCCCCATCCCAGCGTGGAATCTCTCACCGATCCCATCCCAGCACCTCACATCCATCCCACCATGGAATCTCACCCCCATCCCATGGATCCCATCCCATCCCATCCCATCCCATGGATCCCATCCCATCCCATGGATCCCATCCCATCCCATCCCATGGATCCCATCCCATCCCATGGATCCCATCCCATCCCATCCCATGGATCCATCCCATCCCATGGATCCCATCCCATCCCATCCCATGGATCCCATCCCATGGATCCCATCCCATCCCATGGATCCCATCCCATGGATCCCATCCCATCCCATGGATCCCATCCCCCCACCCCTCTCCGTACCCCCTCCTCTCTCTCCTCTCCCACCACCCTCGTCTCCCTGGCCCTGGATTTGTTTGTGCCCGTGTGCTCAGGCCATATTGGCGCTGTCAGAGTGACACCAAAATTTACCCAAAACACCTCTGCCCGCCTCTCTCCTCCCCTCTCTCCTCCTCTCTCCTACCCCTCCTCCTCTTATTTTTATTTTTTATTCTTTTTTTCCCCTGGTGCACGGGGCTGGGAAAGGGTTAAACTCTTGGAAAAGGTCCCGTCTGAGGTAAGAGTGAATTTTAACCACCTCGCACATAACGAATGCGCGGCAGCCTGAATTGCTGGTGAGGAGCCAAGAGCGCAGGAGAGGAGCTGCTGAATTTTAATGATTCATTATTGCATGGAAGGCCTTTGTCTTCCTTTATCCGGTGCACAATAAAAGAATTAATTGGACAGAAAATGGCAGGGCAAAGAACTGACAAGTCATTAAGGGGCTCTGAATGGCTGATTAGGTGCGCGCTGGGGGTGGAATTTCAACTGCGCTGTTTGCGGCAAGGGCTCCGGAATAATAATGGCATGGCACAGTTTATATTTTGTATGCAGTACCAGAAAGGCCTTTCTGTCGGCATTGTGGGGCTATTTATTCTGCTGTCTATTTAGCCATTGTGGGCATTGTGCTGCCAATAAGAATGCGCAAACAAAGTTGGGAATTTTTTTTTTTTTTTTTAATTTTCTTTTTTGTTGTTGTTGTTGTTGTTGGGGGTTTTTTTGGGTTGGTTTTTTTTTTTGTTTGTTTTGGGTTTTTTTTGTTTTTGTTTTTTTTTGGATTGGGCTGGGGGAGAGTGTTGGATTTCGACTCTGAAATAATTGGGGAAGCAGAACCTCGCTCCGTGCGCAGTTTTATTAATTTTGCTTTCTCTCTCTCTCTGTGTGTGTGTGTGTGTGTGTGTTGAGGACCGGCTGTAAATATTTAGACTCTCCAGAAGGAGCTTCATTTAGCGCCAGGAAAAAAGAAGGAACAAACTTCTCCTGCCTTTTTTTTTTTTTTTTTTCCCCCACATTTTCCTGCTTTCCCCCCATTCCCAACGAGCCTCACGCAGCTGCCGGAGCCCCCGTGGCGGTGAAAACCCCCGGGGCTGGGGCGGTGAGCGCTTCCCCAGCCCCTCGCCGGGAGGATGCAGCCCCAGGAAAAGCAGCCAAGTGGAATTATTGGTCGCTAGGAAATTCCTGGAGCTGCCCGCGCTCGCATCCTTCGGGGCGGCTCCGGCCGCGGCCGCGCTGCTGCTGCTGCCGCTGCCGGGTTTTGATAAACACCCACACACACACGGGAGGGGGAGAGAGGAGGAGAAAGAGCCCGGCCCACTGGGTAGGTGTGATTCCCATGGGGAATGCGCTAGGGTTTTAAAAGGAATAACAAATGGGAATCGCAGTTTGCTGATAGGGCTGGGCGCAGCTGCTCTGAAGTTTCGGGGGGAAAAAGGTGGGGGGAGGTTAATGGAGATCCTTAGGAAAGGAAAGATCCACTGAATACCCCTCCCCCCACCACCCCCGGAAAAACAGGGATTTGAACAGGAAAAGCAGGGATTTTAACAGGAAAAACAGGGATTCAACAGGAAAACAGAGATTTTAACAGGAAAAACAGGATTTTAACAATCGACCCCAAACCAGGAAGATTTCCAGGTCTGCTTGGGAGAGAGGATGTTGGAAATATCTGCTTTGTGAGAGATAAATCCTGATTTTTGGGTCTCCCCATGGATAAATTTCTAAATCTTTAGGAAAATACACTCAAGGAAAGGCTGTGGAATGGTGTCGGGATTTTGGATGGTGAGGGAACCTGGCCAGGGCTGTCCTGCGGGAAGGAAGGATCAGCCTGGGGAGCAGCTGGAGCTTCCTTAGGGAATGACAGGCAGAGTCCGGGAATGCGGCTTTCCTGGGATCCCAAACCGGGGATGTGCGCTCATCCCACCTTCAGGAATTTCCTGGGATCCCAACTGGGGATATGTGCTCATCCCACCCTCAGGAATTTCCTGGGATCCCAGACTGGGGATGTGCGCTCATCCCACCCTCAGGAATTTCCTGGGATCCCAGACTGGGGATATGCGCTCATCCCACCCTCAGGAATTTCCTGGGATCCCAGACTGGAGTTGTGCGCTCATCCCACCCTCAGGAATTTCCTGGGAATTGCCATTCCAGGGGCGCTCCCCCGTCCCCACCTCCCGCAGGTTCCCGGGCTGTGCTGAGCTCCCAGCCCAAACCTCAGGACACGGATTTCCAGCCCGAAACAGCTCCAATGGCCTCCTTTGGATTTTCCCTTTTCCCTAATTGCGGAGATTTGTTTTTATCACCACCATGGGCTCGTTCCAAACCCAGCCGGCTCAGGGAAAGCTTCCACAGCCGCTTGGATCTGAGCTCTTGGATCAGGCCGAGGCGCTCGGGGGAGCTTTTCCTGTAGAAATTATCCATTATTTGCCAGTTCCGACTGAATTACCAACCAGAGGCTGCAGATATTTCCCTTCCACGCGCCCTGGGATGGAGGAGAAGATTCCCACTCCACTCCCACGATACGAACTGGGAACAGCCGGATCCCTGGGGTTGCGTCCCAGGTTGTTTGGAGCCGAATATTCCCGACGTCGGACACAAGGAGGTGGATTTTGGCCGAGGTTTGTCCAGCCCAGCCACCCCCGTGAGCTCTGAGCACCTCTGTGTCCAACACCTGCTTCATATTTTTGGGAAAAGAGCCTGGAATTGCCTCAAACCTCAGCTGGACACAGGATTCGGAGGGATTTGAGGCATCCCTTCTCCGTGGGCTGGGCTTCATCTCTCAGGGAGTTTTGGAAAGGTGGGGATTTGATGCTTTTGACCTCTGGAAGAAGGTGGAACATGAAGATATTTTTGGTGGTTCTTATCCTCAGGGTGTTTTTCCTGGCCTGAGGTGTGTCCCATGCAGCCGAGGATCCCCTGGAGCAGCAGGGATCAGCTTTGGGAAGCAGAAATGCTTTAATTCCTTTAAAACCAGCGAGTTTTGCCATGGATTTCACTGGAGACCTTTGGGAATGGGCTTTGCCTCTGCCTTAAAGCCGCTCTTGGCGCATCTCACCCTACACGGGATCACCTGAGCTCGGGAATGATCCTTTCTCCCAGTCCTGGAATGGTTTCCCCACGGATTCCCCATTGCAATAGAGCGTTTGGAGAGAAGAATTTCCGAGGAAATTTCCAATTTCCTCCGCCTCCATCACAGGATCTCTTAGATTAGGAGAGGTAGGACAAGTGATCTGCTGCTGCCCAGACCACTGCTGATGGAATTCCACCCCTTTTCCCACACGGGAAATCAGGAATTCCGGTGCCGGATTGCTGCCTGGATCCGACTTTTGGCCGTTCTCTGCGGGGCTGCAGCAATCACCGAGTCCTGGAGGAAAATCTTCCCGCTGGGGACGCCTGTGCCTCCCTCGGGAGCGGGAGCGGGATCGGTGCGGCTCCTGGAGGTGTGAAGCTCGGGCACCAGTTAATGGATGCATGCTTTGGGTTCCCTCATTTCCATTTCCGTTGGCTCCTTTACATAATAACTCAGAACAGAAGATCATTTGCATAAAATTAAAAAAAAAAAATAGAGGGGAGGAGTGGGGAAAAAAAAACAAAAAAAAAAATCGAATTGCCAAACGTGGCTTTCATTTGGAGAAGAGCCCGTGAAGTTATTTACATCCCCAAAGTCCCGAGGACCCGGATCCCCAGCGGGAACACAAAACGGGACTTGGCCACTCCGATTTAGTCATGGAACATCACTCCGATTTATTCATGGAACATCACTCCGATTTATTCATGGAATATCAGGGTTTGTTGGGTTTTTTGATGGGAAATCCCCTCCCAGCTGCAGTGGGGATGGCCCCGCTAGGAGCCAAACAAAAGTCCCTCGTTCTGACGGAGCTGTCCTGGGAGAGGGGCTCGTGCTCCCTCATGGATAATCCCAGGAATTCCAGAAGTGCCTTTTGCTGAGAGGGATGCGACTTTTCCTGCTGCTCTCCACGGCGCTGAGGAACTTCCCTGCCTGTAGAAACTACAGCTCTTTTTCCCGACTTCGCAGCATCTCTTCCAAAAAAAAATCCCCCCTGCCCTCAGGTCCTCAGGAGGCCGCTGGCTGTGGAAGCCCGGGGATCCATGGATGAATCCCGGGGATCCATGGATGAATCCCGAGGGATTGGGCAGCACCGGGAGGGTCAATCCCGGCCCCAGCGGGATTCCTGCGTTCCTCTGGCTCCTCCTGAAGGAGACAGCCCCGCGCAGCTGCGGGAGCAGGGCCGGGGGAGCCCGGTGAGCGGGAGAGGCAGGTTCGGGAGGGAATGGGAGGAGAGCAGGGATCCCATCCCATGGTGTTATCCCAGCCCACCGCAGCTCCAGCGGCACGGATCCCACATCCTGGGGCAGCTGGAGCCGGCGCAGCCCGAGCCGGGGTTTGGAGGGGGGGATTGGAGGTACTGGGCTCAGGTACAGGGATTGGAGGGATGGGATTTGGGAGGAGGGTGATTGAAGGGGTGGGGATTGGTGGGATGGGATTAGGAGGGATGGGGCTCACAAACATAAACATTGGAGGGATGGGGGATTGGGGAGTCAGGGTTTGGAGAGTCGGGGTTTGGAGGGACAGGATGGCGAGATGGGACTCGGAGGGATGGGGTTTAGTGGGATGTGGATTGAAGGAGCAGGGATTGGAGGGACAGGGATTGCAGGGCCTGGCCCGGGAGAGTGGAAGGAGCAGCCAGGAGCTCAGCCCCTGCCTCAGAGCCCCTTTCCATGCAGGCAGCCAGAGCAGATCCCATCCTCTGAGCACAATCCTTCCATTTAATCTCCTTATCCCCAGGGGCTCGGAACTCTTACCCTGGGGTGGGATTCTGTATTGTGCTGCCAGTCTCTGACTCCCAGATCCCGACAGGGGTGATAAACCTCTCCCTGCTTTGCTGGGAAGAGTTTTCCCAGTCAGGCTGGGCCGGGTTGCTCCAGGGCCACCTCCATGTCCCTGCTCCGTGACAGAAAACCCGGCTGCAATTCCCGAAAATCAGCCATGACCCCGCTCCGGGGGCAGCGGGAATGGGGAGCTGCCCTGGGAGCTCCTTGCCCAGGGAATTCTCTGCTCTGGGATGGGGTTGGGAAAGCCTGAGGGTTGTGCTGCTGCCTGCCCACCCCCGTGGGGTAAATCCAGGTTGGGAGCCGGATGGCTCCGGGAGCTCTCCGTGCCAGGCGCCCTGCTCTGCTGGCAGCCATCCCGGCCTCCTGCATCCCATTCCCGGCTCCTGCCAGCCTGGATGCTGCTCCTCCAGCCCCTGCCAGCCTGCCCGGGACCCCACGGCTCCGCTGCCCCACGTGGGCACAAACTGGCCCGAGGGATTCTTGCTTGGATTCTGGGTCGCTGCCTGAGTTATTCCAGGGAAAACTCCCGGATTCACAGAGCCAGAGGCTGGGATGGCACCGTGCAGACCCCGAGGCACCTCCGGGCTGTCCGTGTTGGCTCCAAGAGGGGTTTCACTGCCAGAACAGCAGCTCTCGCCCCGCATCCCTCCAGAGCTGCCCAATCCATCCTTTTTCCGGGATCTCTGACAGCAGCTCACACCTCCTCCCAGCGCCAGCGGTCCCTGTTCCCAGCGGAGCTCGGTGTGGTTTCCACCCCCGGCTCCGCCGGCCCTGCCGGTGCCGGTGCCACCCCAGAGGCTCCTTGTGGCTGGACGTTCCCAGCCCGGTGCCTGCCGTGGTTTTATTCCAGGGTGATTTTTCCAGGGTGGCTTTTCCAGGGTGGTTTTTTCCAGGGAGAGCCAGCGGCTCCTGCCTGCCCAGGCCAGCCGGGCTGGGCCCTGTCCAACCTCTGACGAACAAGGAACCGATTCAGGAGGAAATTCCGAGCGCGCTGCTGTCCCTTCACACCTTCCCAGCCAGGCCATAAACGCGGCCAGGGCAGACCGGGAGGGCGCAGAGGAGTTTTTGGGATGTGGTGTCACCTCGCTGCTCCCTGCTCCTTCTCCTTGATCCCAGATCCACCTCCTGGATGGAGACAGCGCTGGGGAGGGCTCACCCCAAAATAGGATCAGCACGAAAATCCTTGGAGGGGGCGGGTTTGGATCAGGATCCGCTGTGGGGATGCAGAAGCGGGAGCGGAGCGGCCGCAGCCCCCGGGAGCTACCGAACCCTGGCTCCCAGCCCCATCTCCCTTGCTTCCATCCAAAACTCCCCTTGGTCCCCACACCTGGAGGCTTTACAAGGCAAACACCTCATCCTGCGGGGAAATCGGAGCCGCGCGAATGTCCCTCCTCGCTCCGTGCCGAGGTGTTGAGGCTGATTGCGGCGCACGCTGTTTGCTTTGTGCCGGGGTTTGCCAAAGCCCCCCGTAACTTCTCGGCGAGTCAACATCGCTGCCGCCACCGGATGAGAATCCACGGGCTGCTGTGCAAACGAGCCAGCAAATATTGATCCACGGGAAACGGTCTGGGAGGCAGGGAAAGGGGAGGGAGGGTGTTTATACCCCGTGCCCCTTCCCCCTCCCCTCCCGAGATTCATAATGCCAAATTAAAAATGGGGGAAAAAAAATAAAAAATAGAGGGGGATGAGGAGGAGAAGGAGGAGGAGGAGGAGGAGGAGGAGGAGGAGGAGGAGGAGGGTGACACATTTCTGCTGTCACTGCTCCCTGATTTCCTGGGAGGGAAAATGCCCCGGTTCAGAAGATCCTGGAATGTCCTGAGCCAGAAAGGATCATGAGGTGCCAGGATGGATCCTCCCTGGAGCTTTGGAGGGTGACAGAGATGAGCCAAGCTCCTCACGTCGTCCTGACCTGCCCCGGGGCTTCCCACAGGGAAGAAATTCAGGAATTCAGACCTTTTTAGCCACTAAAAAGTGCCGTGACTCAGTTTCCCCATCTTTAAACACGGGATTTTGAGGCTTCCTAACTCCCAGGAGTGTCCCGGCTGGATGAGAAGAATGGATGCTCGGTGCTGAGGGTGTCACTGCCCAAATCCAGGCCGAGGACTGCAGGAAAGCCTTTTCCAGGTGCTGCTTTCCCAGATGAAGCCGGTGGCTGTGGGATCTCAGGGCAGACACTCGGTGTTTCATCAGTGCTTCCAGCGTTCCCTTTGCTGGGAGGGCTGGGAAGGCTCCCCTGGAATCCCGCCAAAATCCTCATTCCCGGCGAGGATCCCAAAGCCCTGCTCAGCACCCAGCCTGCCCTCAGTCCCGGGGTGTTTCCCACAGGGATATCCCTCCTCTCCCACCTTCCAGGAGCGGGGATTTGGGGCTGCAGCCCCTCCTTCCCGCACAGCTCCCTGCAAACCCTGCCCTGGTGGATCAGCAGCGCCTTCAGCGATCCAGCTGCTGGGATCTTCCAGGAAAAACATCGCCTCGGGCTGGGAGGACGTCCGGAAAGAAAGGGGGATTTGCTTCAACCTGCGTGGGTTTGCAGGAAAAGCACCCCGGAGGCTGCAGGGGACACGGAGCCTGGGATGGGATGGGATGGGATGGGATGGGATGGGATGGGATGGGATGGGATGGGATGGGATGGGATGGGATGGGGACGGGACGGGATGGGATGAAATGGAATGGAATGGAATGGAATGGAATGGAATGGAATGGAATAGGATCCATGGATGGTATTGATGGGATGGGATGGGATCCATGGAAGGGATGGGATGGGATAGAATGGGACGGGATGGACGGAACGGAAGGAATGGAATGGAATGGAATGGAATGGAATGGAATGGAATGGAATGGAATGGAATGGAATGGAATGGAATGGAATGGAATAGAATGGAATAGAATAGGATCCATGGATGGGATCCATGGGATCCATGGGATGGTATTGATGGGATGGGATAGGATGGGATCCATGGGATGAGGAGGGATGGGATGGGATGGGATCCATGGAATGGGATGAGATGGAATGGCAGGATGGGATCCATGGCATAGCATGGATCCTGCTTCACATCCCTGCCCTGCTCCCCACCCATCCCTCCTGGTCCCCATCCCATCCCATCCCTTCAACCCCTTCCCGGTGTTTCCAGGGCGGCTCAGCCCGTGTTTCCCCCCTGGATCCGGATTATCCGTGTGTCCGCGCTCGGCACAGGACGGATCCGCGTCTGGCTCAGCCCGGCGGTGGCACGGCCAAGGCCGCCGTCACCGGAGCCGGGCGGTGTTGGTGAAGGAAATCCAGGCCCCTGCTCTGCTGCGCCCTTAAATCTTCGGGAAAAGGCGTGCAGAGGGAGGGAGGAGGGGAATCGCCGCTCCCGGCGGGGCCCGCGGGGTCAGCACTGGTGGCTCCACGGTCCCACACAGCTCCAAAACCCTCCGCGGGGATCCTAATTAAATTAAAAACGCTAATTTGGGCTAATGCAGCTGGAGGCAGGTGGGATGAGGTGACCCACGCTCCAAATCCACGGTGGCACATCCCTGCTCCTGGTGGTTTTTTTACTCTGGGGATTTTGCACGGATTTTTTGGGGTCGGTGCCCGGCCGGGATTGGGGGCTGGAGAAGCAGGGAGCTGTTCCTGCAGCGCTCCAGTTTTCCTTTCAGCCTCCGAGCTGCCTTGCCAAGTGTTATAAAAATATATCAGTGTGAGCCAAAACATTTAGCACTCCACTTATTACTTTAAGTTATAGGTTAAACAAATTCCTTCTCAGAATTTACTGTGTTCATTTAAGCTTCACAACGCGGCCCTGCTAGCGCTGGATATATTTCACACTGTAATTCCTCCCTCATGGATTGCAGGGGGCAGGGGGGAAAGGAGAGGAGGAAAGGAGCTTTCTGAATTTTTATGTGAACAAAAGCTACTATATAAACTAGCTGCAAACAAGTCCTCTGCAAAGAGATAGTTTGTAAAACTTATTTTCCAGTAACCAATAAAAGCGGGAATGAAAGGTAAAGTTTGTTTTTACCTACCTAATAACTACTTCTTTCTACTTTTTTATTTATTATATTAATTTTTTTCCCCCTGGGTTTTGCCCTGTTTTTTTTTTTTTTTTTTTTTGGGGGTGGGGGCAATAAAGCCTAAAAAAGAAAAATAAAGAACCCAGTTTGCACCTTGGGCTAGCAGGTGGGATTGTTGCAGGAATGTGCAGCTCTGGGTGGTGCATGGACTCAGGGAATGGGAATGGGAATGGAACGGGAATGGGAATGGGAATGGGGTGCCCAGGGAAGCTGTGGCTGTCCCTGGATCCCTGGGAGTGTCCCAGGCCAGGCTGGATGGGGCTTGAGCAGCCTGGGAATGTGGAAAGTGTCCCTGGGGGTGGATCAAGGTGATTCCCACCCAAACCCTTCTGGTCTCAGCTCCATCCTACGATGCTGTTCCCATGGATGTCACAGGAAATGCTGGAAGCAGCTCCAGGATCACAGAATCCCGAAATAGTTCGGGTCGGAAGAGATCTTAAACCCCATCCAGTGCCACCCCAGCCATGGCAGGGACACCTCCCACGGTCCCAAGCTGCTCAAGCCCTGTCCAACCCGGCCTTGGACACTTCCAGGGATCCAGGAGCAGCCACAGCTTCTCTGGGAATCTGTGCCAGGGACTCCCCACACTCCCAGCCGGGAATTCCTTCCCCAAATCCCATCCATCCCTGCCCCCTGGCAGTTCAAATCCATTTCCCCTTGTCCTGCCACCACGATCTGTCCATATAAAAGCCCTCTCCCTCTTGTAGAATCCCCCCCTACGGAACCGGGAGGATTTTCCCTTGGTGCTCCAAGCTGCTGCTCTGCTTTCTACAGAACAGACCTCAACAAAAGGGCTTAAAAAAAAAAAAAACCAAACCAAAAAAAACCCAAACCAAACCCACAAAAACCCCATCAGGTCCGGTTCACATTTGGGGCTTGGATTTCACCTCGGAGGGGAGGGAAGAGGGAAATCAGACACGGAGGTGTCGTGTCTGTGAGCTCATAAACCGGGGCCAGCAGCTTGAAGATGGAGGAGCTGAGGGACTGTTTAGAGGTTTCCATCACCGAAACGAGGAGGTGGAGGAAGTCTGGATGATAGTAACCCCATATTAAAAAATTCTGCCCTGTCAACAGGCGAGGAACTACGCGGTGGAAATCCGTCTGCGCCGCTGGAGCTGGGAAAAACCAGATGTCTCCCAGCAATAACTGTCCTGGGAAGGACGACAGGAACACGTTTGCCTATGGGTTAGGAGGGAGGGGGAAAAAAAAAAATAAAAAAATTCCCAGCCGTGGTTTCAATTAAAACGGCTCAACCCAAATATTGCTGCGATTAATGGGATGTCCAGCTGCGACTGCTCCGTGGAGTATCCGTGCACAGCCTCTGCTCGGGGCTCTCCTGGCGGCTCAGCCCGTGGGGAAGGGGAAATCCAGGCATGGGAGAGGCTGGAGGCATGGAAATCTGTGCCTAAATGGGGAAGGGAGGATTTCGGGGTGTAAAATTTGGGATATGGTGGCAAACTCAAGGTTTGGGTGCAGCAGAAATGAGCCTTGGATGCTGCGGAGAGGAGAAAACACTCTGCTGGTTTTCCAGCAGCTGGAAGAAGCTGCCCTTGGGTTCCTCGAGGCTTTTAAAGCTGTGTTTAAAATCCTAAAGCCAATCCTAAATTCCAGTGCTGGGATGGGAGCTCATAAAACCGGGATTTGCACAGCAGGAGCTGCTCCCACCCTCTCAGGGAGCGTTGTCCCGCAGTGTGGAAACTCGGGATGGATATTCCCGTTCCCTGGATGGGAATCCGGGGTTTCTGTGCCCTCTGAGGGGAGGCAGGCTTGGGATGAGCGTCCGGAGCCGTGTCTGGGATGCTGGGGAAGGAGCTGCCACCAGGGGCTGGCAGGGTTTGCCAAAACCAGTCCCGAAATCGTGGGAATTTGGGTTGGGAAAGATCTCCGAGTCCAACAGTTCTCCCACCAAACCTTGTCCCCAAGGGCCACACCCACCTTCAAATCCCCACAAGTGACGGGAAAATGCTGGAATGAGGCTGGGCTGGTGGGGATCCTTCTGAAATCCCGCTCCCGAGTTCCTCAGCGGTTCCTGCGAACCGAGTGGGATGAAAACTGCAGATGGGACGGGATTTGGGAGACACATGGAGTGAGGGAAGGCCCTGATCCTGGAAGGGTGCAGAGGGGAGAGGCGAAGGACGGAGAAAACGCCTGCCCTTGGAGAGGAAAACACCAGCAGCTGTGGGAGAGGGAGGCAGAGAAGTGTGGAGTCCCTGGAAATGACAAAACCTGAAGAAAACACTCGGGAGAAAAGTGGAAAATCCCAGATTCTGTGGAGACATAGAAGAGGAGGAGGAGGAGGAGGAAGGCGTGCAGGGAGGTGGGAGCCTCCAGCCCTGCTCCTGGCATTCTGGTTCCTCTCTCAGGGAAAGGGAAGCGCTGGGATGGAGCAGGAGCAGGATGGAGCACGGGGCTGTCCCTCCACACCAGCTCAGCTCTGACCAAGCCCGTCCATCCAAGCTCCTTTCTCAGGGGCAAAGCAACAAATCTCCCAATTTTCCCATCCAGACCTGAGCCCTGTTGCATCCCCAAGCTCCTGGGATGCCCTGCTCTGTCCCACCCCATCCCTGCTCAGCACAAAACCATCCAAACTTTCCATCCAGATCTCTGTCCCCCAGTGTTCCCAGTGGCTCTGTCCCACCCCATCACTGCCCAACATAAAATCCTCCCGATTTTCCCATCCAGACCCGAGCCCTGTTGCATCCCCAGCCTCCTGGCACACCCCAGCTCTGTCCCACCCCATCCCTGCTCCACACAAAACCCCTCCAACATTTTCCATCCAGGTTTGTGTCCCTGGGTCCGCCAGCATCCCCAGTGGCTCTGTCCCACCCCATCAGCACTCAGCACAAATCCTCCAATATTTTCCATCTGGATCTGTGTCCCTGTGTCCTGCAGTGTCCCCAACCTCCTGGGAAACCCAAACTCTGTCCCACCCCATCAGCACTCAGCACAAATCCCTCCAATATTTTCCACCCCGATCTTGTCCTGTGTCCTGCAGTGTCCCCAACCTCCTGGGAAACCCAAACTCTGTCCCACCCCATCAGCACTCAGCACAAATCCCTCCAATATTTCCATCCCGATCTGTGTCCCTGTGTCCTACAGTGTCCCCAGCCTCCTGGGAAACCCAAACTCTGTCCCACCCCATCAGCACTCAGCACAAATCCCTCCAATATTTTCCATCCCGATCTGTGTCCCTGTGACCTGGCACACAGATCTGTGTCCCAACCTCCTGGCACACCCCAGCTCTGTCCCACCCCATCCCTGCTCAGGACACGAACCCCTCCAACCCTTCCCACTCAGTCCTTTCCATCCAGACCCGTTCCCTGCTGCGTCCCCCAGGCTCCGGGCGCACCCCCGCTCTGTCCCTGCCCGGGTCAGGGCTGCAGGTCGAGTGCGTGGTTCGATGTTTCCTGCCCGGGACAGGAGCGGGATCACGTCTGTCTGCTTTTCCCGCTCGTCTGGCCCCGAGGAGCCGCTCGTTCCTCCTCGCCCGCGTTTATGGAGCTGCAAGCGGCAGCTTGGCCGGGCTCCAGGGGGGACCCTCAGCCGCTCGGTTTGCGGGGGCTGCGATCGGAGCGGGGGGAACGCGCCGGGGGAGCAATTCCAGCGCTCAGACGCCTGCGCCCGGGCCCTCGTTTCTACCTCATTAACTTTACGGTTTGACAACTTCACAAGGCCGGGGCTTCTGTGGGGATTGCTGCCGCACGGCAGACGGCGTGTCCCGCTCCGGGGTGACCTCATGCGCTGGTGCAGCGCGTTTCCTGCGGCCCTGGGCTGGCAGCGTGTCCCCGGGGCGCTCACCTCGCCGCCGTCGAGGCCTGGCCATGCTCTCGCACACCGCTGCTCTGCCCCAGACAGAGGGAAAGGCGCCGCCGGTGGCAGAGTTGTTAAAGTTAATTAGCTCTCCGAAAAAAAAGCACGGGAGGAACCCAGCGCCTTCTCCCCGGTGTTCAGGGGTCTCAGCGCAGACGCTGAATTAAAAAGCTCTGTTTTCCCTTTCGCCGTAAAGAAAACGCTCCGAGGCGCGCGGGGCTGGAAACACGGCTTTTATAATCTTCCCTCCGCTTCTGGGGATGGTTTGACCTGTCAGAATTTCCAGAAGCTTGTTGCACAACCCCTGTCTGGGCCGGCTGGGGCCTTGTGCCGTGGCAGGTGAGGCAGGACGGGTCGGAGCAGCAGGGAGGGAGGAGGGAGGAGCGGGGAAATGCAAACACCCGGGGCTGGAGCACCTCGGGAAAAGCCCAGAAGAAATAGCTGGGAAAGTTATAAATTCTCATGCTCCGGTGCTCCAGTGAACAGGGGAAGGACAACCTTTCCCTCCTGGACACCTTGGCTCGATGTTCATCCCGGCCTGAGTCGCTCCTGAAGATGAGGGAGACTCAATGTTACCCTGGTTTTTCTGACTTTTTTAAAGCCTTTTGAATTTTCATAAAATGGAGTCAGATCTTTTAGCTATGGTACATATTAGGAGCAGTTCTACCCTTTTACCAACAGATGTAACATCAACAATCCTTTGTTTTTTCATTCTCTGTCCTTTGTTTGCATATTTCTAACCTGAAAACAACTGTAACTGACAGTTGGTCTGGCCCACTGAGGCTGGAGGGGTGGAAACCCAAAAAGCCAATCTTCTGCTAGACCCAGAATGTATAAAAAGTAAGAAATAAAAAGGAGGCTTTCTCTCCGCCCAGACTCAGCCTTGAGCTGGCAAGGAGGAACCTCTCTGCCCTGCAAATCTCTAGTCTACGTGCGATCGCTTTGCGTGTCTCAGTGACAGCCCAGCTTGATTAAATTCCTCCCTCAAAGCCCAGACTGGGGGTTCCTGCAGCTCCAGCAGCAGCTGGGTTATTGGGGAGGCCGTGCATCCATCACTTCCTGGGATTTCGGGTCCAGCCAGAAGCCGGGAATGCTGAGCTGCAGGTGACGGCTCGGAGGCTGGCGTTGTCCTTGGTGGGACGCTCGTCACCGAGGCAGCCAGGCACCAGCTGGGCACAGTGACCTGGGGTGGGCCTGGAGAAGCCTCTCAGCAGCTCAGGCTGATCCCACAGCTCCAGGAAATCCAGGAAACCCAGGAGCTGAGGTGGGAAAATGCCTCTCACGTGGGGGCTCAGCGAGGAGAACTCTACCGAGAGCCCCTGCGTTCCTCTGCAGCCAAAGCCACATCCCGGAGAAATCCCACTGGGAACAGGGACGGGATCGTTGTCTGGCTGCTGAGGGACTGCTCCGTGGGATGAGAGCAGCCGTGAGAGGGAGCACGGGGAGGTCACGGAGGGGCCGGGGAGGAAGGTGAGGAGGAGGAGGAGCAGAACGTGCTGGGTGTCCAACAGAGGAGCTTTGTTTGGAGCCACCACAGGGCTGGAGCGGAGGCTTCTTCCTGGCAGGAGAACAAGGGACAGGGTCAGGGCCTTGCCCGGCCCGAGAGAGAGGAGATTAGATAAGAGGCTGTCCATGCAGTGCCAAACCTGCGCCCGGCACTGCCCGGGGGCGTGCGGCTCGTTCCTGCCCTCCCCAAACCCCGGGAGCCCAGCAGGAGCTGTGTCCTGCGGGATGAGGGGAAGCTGTGACCCCCTGGCCAGCGTGGAGCAGAACCGCGCCGGGAGCCGCTCATTAGGAACGGCGCAATTCCACTGGGGAAGATCCAGAGGCGGGAGAGAAGAGGTGGGGCGCAAGCCCCTACGGTTACAAAGTGATTCTCCTTTCCTCCAAAAGGAGATCAAAGAGGCGTTTGATGGAGTTAAAACTCGGGGCCAGCTCTTTGATGGCATAAATTGACTCGCCTCCAACTCGGCGCAGGTGAGAATCTGGCTTTATCTGTTTAAATAAAAGCCGGTGCAGCGCGCGGGGTTATAAACTCGGCGAGGCGGGATTATTGTGCCAGCAAACAGCTCCGAGCTGCCAGAAGGGTTGGAGTCAGATGGGAATCAGGATAGAAAAAGGTCACGGCTCTGACAAAAACGGGAGGAGCAGGCTGGATTAGTTCGCCAGCAGGCGAACAAAGGGATGGGGCGCTCGGAAAAATGCGGTGAATCCCCGCAAGGCTTTGAAAGCTCAGCCGCAGTTTGCTGCCGGTTGGCAAAGGGTTGGGCACGAAATGCCCACGAGGTGAATTTCATGGAAATTCTTCGCCTACCCCGAGCCAGAGCGGGGCAGGCTCCTGATGAAAGCTCGGTTCTCCCTCGGTTTTATTTACCTGAGCTGGGGTTTGGGAAGCAGCAATCCCAGCCTTGGAGTTCAGCCCTGGCTGGCTCCCGCTGCCTCTAACCCCACGGGGCTGCTCCGGGCTGCAGCCGGGTTTGGGATCTCAGCAGGCTCCTTTTCCAGGGAATTATCAGCTCTACGTGACCAGCAGCCCCTGCCCACCCGCAGGGACAGGGGATGCCCTCCCTTCCCTTTGGATGTGATGCCTTGGGAAAGTTGAGGTGGAACAGAGACTGGACACAGCTGGAGAATAAAACAGAGATTTATTGAAAGGCCTCCAGGATCCACCTTGGGCAGGACAAAAGCCTGGGCAGGGCTGCACCCAGGGTGGACACAAAATGGTCACAAAATGGACACAAAAAAGTCACAAAATGGACAAAGGGTCCCGAGGTCTCACACTTTGATCAGTTTTGGTCCATTTGCACATTTTGGGGTTGAATTGTCCCATTCCAGCTCCAGGCTGTGAGCTCCCATCCTTCTTGTTCCTCCCTCCAGCCACCCTTGTTTGATGCTTTGGGGCTGGAAGTTGTCCTCGGTGTGCAGCAGGAGCCAGGATTTGTTTTGTGTCCCTGCTGTGTGCAGAGAGCTGAGTGACCCCGAGTGTGAGCTCAGAGCTGCACCTGGGCAGCGCAGAACCCGAAAATACACAAAAATCAAACTGAAGGAATCAGATGCAGCAGGTCCCTGGCCTTGGGGTGCCCTGGCTTGGTGGATAAACAGTGCGGGAATTCCCAAACCTGTGGAAGTGGGGCTGAGCTGCCCTGGAGCTGGGGTTGTGGTTTGAGGGAAGGCTGAGCACCCTCAGTTTCCCTTCCTGGTGCTGGGGCAGCCTCAGCTCTGCTGGGAGCAGCACGAGTGATGCCACCGGTGCACCCGAGGGGCCTGGGCAGGAGCCTCATTTCCTCACAGGTCGCCCTGCCCCTGCCCTGCCCCTGCCCCTGCCCCTGCCCCTCATGACATCCTCACACAGCTGACACTCGGGTTCATGCAGCGAATTAAACCTGGACAAAGTCGTTTCCAGCTGCTCCCAATTAATTGGGTCACCCGATCCCGTGCGGCTGCCGGCGGGGGCATCACCGGCGGCCCGGGACACGGCCACTCTGCAGCCCCGCTGGGGAACCCCGGATCAATCCAGCTGCTCTGGAAGATTCGGACATTCCCTCCCGAAGCGTAGAAGACCCCAGGTTTTGGGGGTTTTTTTAATTGGTTTTTTATTGCCGTGCGGAGGTTTCTCGGTCTGCGCCTGCCTTTGGTGCTCTCAGGGCAGGTTCCTGGTGCCAGACTCCAGCCAGAAAAAAATTTATGGAAAGGGATCCCCTGCGGATGTGGCTTGTGCAGAAATCCAGGTTGGATTCGACCGTCTCAGAGGGTTTTTCCAGCCTAATTGGTTCTGTGATTCCGTGGAAATCAAAAGGACGAGCACACACTTCTCCTGGCAGACCCTGGAGAAACTTCCAGGGCCTAAAGGGGCTCCAGGAGAGCTGGGGAGGGGCTGGGGACAAGGCATGGAGTGACAGGACACTGGGAATGGCTTCTCATTAACAGAGATTAGGATTGGGTGGGATATTGGGAAGGAATTCCTGGCTGGACGGTGGGGATGGGATTCCCAGAGAAGCTGTGGCTGTCCCTGGATCCTCTGGAAGTGTCCAAGGCCAGCTTGGACAGGGCTTGGAGCAACCTGGGATGCTGGAAGGTGTTGGGGTTGGAACTGGAGGATTTAAGGTCCCTTCCAACCCAAACCATTCCAGGATTCTATGGGATGGTGCTGGCTGAGCTCATGTGGCTCTCCCCAGGGCCTGGTGGAAACCACCCCTCAGTAAATCCCTGGATCTCAGCTCCAGCGGGAATCTCAGATTCTCCTCAGTGTTCCAAGCCACCCCAGCTCCGGCTGGAAGGAGTTCAGGCCTCATTCTCCCAACGACTCTCACTCAGCGCCTCCCTGCTCTGGGCACCGCCGCGCTCCCACTTCAGACGCCGGGTAATTCTCCGGGAATTCTCCATCCCTGCCCAGCCAGCTCGGCTGTTCCCTCATCCATCCCTGTCCACCCCGCTACTCACCCCCCACGATCCACTAAGAGTTAAAGGAGGAGAAAACATTTGGCTGGTGGTGGTTTCCAAAGCCTCATTTCAGCTGAAGTCAAGTAACCACTAAATCTTGTGTGGTTACAGAGGTCACTGCTGTTCTGGCACGGGCGGCGCCATCCCGAGGCAGGAATTTCGCTTTCCTCCCAGGAAAAAGTGCGCACAGAGTTGAAGGGATGACGAGGAGCAGCCTCCCGGGACCACAAGGGCTCTTTCATGCCTGCAGATCCCGAGTTTTCCCCGCTGGAGCCGGGACAACACTCCGTGCTTCCAGGCAGGGAATTCCAGAGGGATTTGCCACCAACTTTGAGACTTTCCTGGCTGTCCTGTGGAATGAAGGAGGAATTCTTTGAGCGTGCACAGGGATGGAGCCGAGCCAGGAGGAGGCTGAGCCTTGTGGTGGCATTTTTTGGGAATGCTGGGGGTGCGTTTGGATGCCCCAGAGTTGCTCCAAGCCCTGCTCCTGGAGGGATGGAGCTGGGAATCTGTGAGTTATTCCAGAAATGGGAAGGTGAGAAGATGAAATGGAGGAGAAGATGAAATTCTCCAGCGCCCAGAGGATTCCTGAGCCCCAGGAGCGGCTGCATCCAGGGATTTGTGGGCTGGACAGAGAGGCTGAAGTTTGCAGGGAAGTTCCTTCCAGCTGGAGCGTGTTGACAGCTCCGGAGTGGATCTCCCACGCAGTGAGCTGAGATATTCCATCTCCACAGGGCAGAAAGCTGGGAGAGGATGGAGCAGGGCGTGGAGAGCCTGGAAGTGCCACCCGCAGCACTTTGGACACTGGAGATTCCCGACACAGCTGAAATCTGGGAGAGCGGAGCTGCCCACCCGAAGCTCCAGAGACACCAGGGATGCTCGGGGAAAAAGAAATGGATAATGGATAAAAAGAAAGGGATAAACGGAATCCCTGGAAAAGGCCGGAGCAGAGACGTTCATTCACATTTCAAGCGTTCATTCACATTTAATTCCCTTCCTTCCGTCCCACACCTAGGGAATCAATCCGAGCTGGATCCCATGAGCTGTGAATGGAGACCGCTGCTCAGTGTGGCTGAGCTGATCTGCTCGAAACTCACACCTTTAATTAGCTGGAGTTAATTGTCTCGAGTGTCACCACACCAGACAGAGCCGGGGCAGGAAAGGGTGGGTAGAAGGATTTAAAAGGAAAATTCCCGAGGCGGCTCCATTCCCTTCCCTCCTGCTCAGGAATGCCGCCAGAGCTGATTTATTTTGGGGCTGAAATGAAGCACGTGGTGCTCAGAGAGTGACGCACCTCGTTTAGGTGTCCCCTTCTTAATTAAACCTCGTGTTTAATTAAACGGCGCGGCTGTGACGTCGCTTCACACGCGCGCAATTCCCGCTCCCCGCTCTCCGGGGGGATTGGTTTGTTCCCAGGCCGGGACAACAGGGAATGGTTTCACATGGATGAGGCAGGGTTGGAGGGGGTTTCGGGAGGAAATCCTTCCCTGGGGGGTGGGAAGGGGCTGGGATGGGATTCCCGGAGGAGCTGTGGCTGCTCCTGGATCCCTGGAAGTGTCCAAGGCCCAGGTTGGATGGGGCTTGGAGCAAACTGGGAATGTGGGGGCTCCTGCCCGTGGGGAGCCTCTGCTCCATGTTTTGAGTTCTGAGGAGGGGTTTAAGACCAGCTTTGTGCTCAGTTCAGACCGGGATTTAATCTGCAAAGAACCTTTGAGAGCAGCCCTTGGACGGAGACCTTGAGCAGTTTGTACTCCTGAGGAAGAACTTCCAGATGTGCTTCCCACAGAGAGAATTCATGGAACCACAGCCTGGTTTGGGCTGGGAGGGACCTTTGGGATCATCCTGCCGTGAGCAGGACTCGCTCCCCTAGGCCAGCAGGCACAGCTCATTCCCAGCAAGTGTCTGTCGCTTCCTGACCTTGGATGTGATGAGGGCTGAGTGGAACAGAGACTGGACACAGCTGGGGAAGAAAGGAGATGTTTATTAAAAAGCCTTTAAGGATATACCTCGGGCACTGATGGACAAAAATGGTCACAAAATGGCCCCAAAATAGTCCTAAAATAGTCCCCAAATGGTCACAAAAAAGTCACAGAATGGACACAAAATGGTCACAAAACGGACAAACGGTCACGAAGTCTCACACTTTGATCAGTTTTTGGTCCATTTGCACAGTTTTGGGGTTGAATTGTCCCATTCCAGCTCCAGGCTGTGAGCTCCCATCCTTCTTGTTCCCCTCCAGCCACCCTTGTTTGTGCTTTGGGGCTGGGAGTTGTCCTCGGTGTGCAGCAGGAACAGGATTTGTTTTGTGTCGCTGCTGTGTGCAGAGAGCTGAGTGACCCCGAGTGTGAGCTCAGAGCTGCACCCTGGGCAGAACAGAACATGGAACACAGGAAATCCCCAGCCATGGAAGGAGGGGATTCACAGGAGGAATCACAGGAGGAGCGGGGCTGTTCCTTCACGGAATTCCAGCCCTGGAAGTCCAGCCATTCCAGGCCATCCCTGGGAGAGACAGGGACGTGGGCGAGCTCTGGGAACACCAGAAGAAGGTGACAAAGGCATCACCTGCCCCGAGTCCCTCCTTTTATCTGGGAAAAAAAAATCCCTCTTCTCCATCCCCCCGCAGCCACAACATTCCCGCTGCTGCTCGCCCTGGCACGGCTCCACGCGGGATCAGGGCCGGAGCGCCATTCCCTGCCCTTCCCCGTCCGGTTTGTTTGGGCATCATCTCGGGCTAATCCCCGGTTAATTACTGGAGGACGAGGCTCATGAAAGAGCACCTTTGTGCCTGCTGCAGCTCGGCGCTTCCAGAGCGGCGTTCCAGGGCACGGCTCCGCGGGGCGCAGCGGGAATTCTGCGTCCCACGGGAGAGCATCTCCCGCCGAGCGAGCACGGGTGGGTCAAGTGGTGCCTTTCTCTCCTCCTCTGGCTTTTGGGGTGGTCTTTGTTTCCATAGCTAATTTCCAAAAGCCTCGCTGGGGATTAAGAGGGCTCAGAAAACTTTTATTTTTATTTTTATTTTTATTTTTATTTTTATTTTTATTTTTATTTTTACTTTTATTTTTATTTTTTATTTTTATTTTATTTTTTATTTTTATTTTTATTCTTATTTTTATTTTTATTTTTATTTTTATTTTACTTTTATTTTTATGCTTATTCTTATTTTTATTTTTATTCTTATTTTTATTTTTATTTTTATTTTATTTTTATTTTATTCTTATTCTTATTTTTATTTTTATTCTTATTCTTATTTTTATTCTTATTTTCATTTTTACTTTTATTTTTATGCTTATTCTTATTCTTATTCTTATTCTTATTCTTATTTTTATTCTTATTCTTATTCTTATTCTTATTTTTATTCTTATTCTTATTCTTATTTTTAATCTTATTCTTATTCTTATTCTTATTCTTATTCTTATTCTTATTCTTATTTTTATTCTTATTCTTATTCTTATTCTTATTCTTATTTTATTCTTATTTTCATTTTTATTTTTACTTTTATTTTTATGCTTATTCTTATTCTTATTCTTATTCTTATTCTTATTCTTATTCTTATTCTTATTCTTATTCTTATTCTTATTTTTATTCTTATTCTTATTCTTATTCTTATTCTTATTCTTATTCTTATTCTTATTTTATTATTTTTTTTTTTTTTTTTTTTGGTCGTTCATTTCTTGGCCAATCCCACAAAATCCGCCAGTTCTGCACGTGAATTTCTGGAAAAGAATTCCGGAATGGGAACGGTCAGGATTTATTTTTTTACGTAGGAAAGGCACAGCTCCTCGAAACACTCGTGGAATCCTGGAATGGGCTGGGTTGGAAGGGAGCTCCAAGCTCCATCCCAGCACCTTCCGCTCTCACCAGCTGCTCCAAGCCCCGTCCAACCCGGCCTGGAAATGTGTTCCTGGTTCCTTGGGGTGCTGCAGGTTCCTCAGGGTGAGGATCTGCCGGAGCAGCACACGTAGAGGCAGAGCAGCCTCTCTTCTTCCACAGGTTCCTCATCATTCCAACTTTTGGGAAATTTCTGTAGAGTGGGAATGATCCCTCTGGAGAAAGAGAAGGAAAGAAGGATGTGAGAAACAGGAAAATCAGAATAAATATCATCATAGACGATGAGAGCTCCCAGGTGCCTGCAAACGAGGGATAAAAGAAATTATTATTATATTTATTATTATTATATTATTATATTTACTATTATTAGACTTTAGCAGGAATTCTGCTTTACATCTTCGGGATACTTTAAAAATCCCAGTTAATTCCAATCCACAGCATCCTTGGAAAGGAACAAACTCAATTTTTAGGTGGGATAAGCTCTAAAGCAGGAAAAGAAACCTGAGAGGTGTGGGAGCGGATTCCTTTTCCCTTTTCCCTTTTCCCATTTTCCTTTTTCCTTTTCCTTCCCTTTTCCCTTTTTCCTTTTTTTTTCCTTTCCTTTTTTCCCTTTCTTTTTTCCTTTTCCCTTTTTTCCCTTTCCTTCCCCCGGGATATCAGCGTTCTTCCATGGGCATCCCTCTCCCACGAGGAGAAATCCACGAGGATGAAACACCTGATAACAAAACTGAGACAAACCCCGGGATTTTCTCATCCAACCCCTTTCCCTCTCAGCTTCCCTGGACAAGAGCAGCCACGAGGTTCCCTCAGCTCCAGGGTGGGATTTCTCTGTTCTTCCCTCAGCCCACGGGGCCGGGACAACGCAGGGAGTAATTAATTTTGACTTACAGAAGCTGGATTAAATTGGATCGAAAGGGGTGAAAATAGGATTAGGAATGGAGTTTAGCCAAGAGCAAACAGAATTAAAACTCTGGGAGAGCAGCTCAGCGCAGCTGACGGGATGAGCGGAGACAGCCCGGCACATTTCTGAGGGGTCATGGAGCCCTGTACCCGACTGGACGGGGAGAATTCCAAAAATAAAGTATTTATTTAATCGCTCTTGTTGGATTTCTCGGTGTTTCCGAGGATTAATCTGGAAAACCATTGTGCAGGACGAGCAGGAGTCTCCCTCATAAAAGTGCGCAGGGCTTTCAACACATGCCCCGAAATCTAATTAGTCTGGGATTATGCCTGTCACAAATCATCAGAGCTGGAAGGATCCTGAGCAGGAAAACCAGCTCCTCTCCCTGAAATCCTCCTGGACATAAACCAAGCTCGGATTTTCTGTTTCCACGTCTTCTGTGGTGGGAATTCCTGGGGCTCCACTGAGTGCCCATCCTCTGCCAGGGCTTGAAAGTCCTCGGATTTGGGTCTGGCTTAGGCAGGAGGGAATGAGGAGCTGCCTCTGCTTCAACTTCAGTCTGGGGATGGGTTTTGGCCTCCCCGGGAGCTGCTGCACGTCCTGGCTTCCCTTCCCTTCCCTTCCCTTCCCTTCCCTTCCCTTCCCTTCCCTTCCCTTCCCTTCCCTTCCCTTCCCTTCCCTTCCCTTCCCTTCCCTTCCCTTCCCTTCCCTTCCCTTCCCTTCTCCTTCCCTTCCCTTCCCTTTCCCTTCCCTTCCCTTCCCTTCCCTTCCCTTCCCTTCCCTTCCCTTCCCTTCCCTTCCCTTCCCTTCCCTTCCCTTCCCTTCCCTTCCCTTCCCTTCCCTTCCCTTCCCTTCCCTTCCCTTCCCTTCCTCTCAGGATTCCAGAGGGAATCCTGTGCCCTAAACCGGACCAGGTCCTGCTCTTCCCCTGCCACGGAGTCAGTCCGTGTCGCACCCAAAGGTGCCCGGACCTGGATTTGCTGAGGAATATCCCAAAAACTGGAAAGTCCAACCTTTGTAGGAGGCTTTTTGGCTTCCCCTGCCAACGGCTGAGCACAGAGCTTTACATCCCCCTCTCCCTTCCTTTTATCCCTCTCTCCCTGGACTTTTATCCCTCTCTCCCCGGATTTTTATCCCTCTCTCCCTGGACTTTTATCCCTCTCTCCCCGGATTTTTATCCCTCTCTCCCTGGATTTTTTATCCCTCTCTCCTTTCCTTTAATCCCTCTCTCCCTGGATTTTCATCCCTCTCTTCCTGGATTTTTTGTCCCTCTCTCCCTTCCTTTATATCCTTCCCTCCCTGCCTCTATATCCCTCTTTCCCTGCCTTTATTCCCACCCCATCCATGGAAGGCCACTGCCTGAGGGCTCTCAGTGTGCCCAGCGAGCTCGGAATTCCCTTTCCATGTAGGAATCCCACTCCTGTGGCTCCCGGGAGCCGCTCAAAACGCGGATTCCTGTTGTTTCCTCCTGGGAATGTCCCAGGACATTCTCAGGGCTCCCAGGAGGATCGGGACGATGTCCCGGGTCACACAGCCACCTGTTCCTCCTCCCATTCCCCACGGGAATGGCGATGACCATCGGGCAAAAACACAGGGAATGAGCACCCAGGAGAGGGAAAAAGGCTCGGGAAAACAAACAGGATGGAAAAAAAAACCCCTCGGAGGAGCGGCTCCAAAGCCAGGAGGGGCTCCCAGCTCCTTTAATGCCAGAACTTTCCCTTCCCCTCGCTCCTGAGGAATCCTGCAGGTGTTCCCTCCCATCCCTGCCTGGGAGGATCAAGGGTCTGGCAGGCTCAGCATGGGTTTGTTCCTGCTCTGACCCACCTGGGCGGCCAAGGGGAGCAATTCCAGGGGGACAGCAACGAATCCCAGCTCCCGAAAAAACCCCACGAGGCTCTCCAGGGCTGCCGTGGAGCGTGGGCAGCCGGCTCAGCTCTGCTTCCCTGGGTGTTCCCTGGATTCTGCCCAGCAGGAATTCCACCAGGGCTGGAGGCTGCGGCAGCACTGTCCAAAAAATTGCCCCAAATTGTCCTAAAATCACCCCAAGGGCAGCGAGAGTAGGGAGGGGTCTCAGTGTCCCCAGGTTTCACCCATCCTGGTGGCCTCCACGCTCCACATCCGCAGCAGGGATGTCCAGAATTTCCCTGGATGGACCAAATTCCAGAATTTTGGTGGACGGAGACCAAATTCCTCCCGCCAATGCTCAAAGGGTTTTTCAGCCCCACAATTAAAACCCAGCCTCGTTCTGGTGCGGCAGCGCAGCTTTCCCAAATCCAGGGATTTCCCTCCGTATCCCGGTGCCCAGGAGCAAGCAGTGCCAAGGGCACCAGGCTCATCCTCTTTTCCAGGATTTGGGGAGCAAATGGCCCAGGACTCACCCCTCAAGGGAAGGGGAGGGGATTAATTTGGTTAATTTGATTTTTTTTCTCTCAGTTTTTGGTTTTTTGGGTTTTTTTTGTTTGTTTTTTTGTGTGTTTTTTTTTTTTTTTTTTTTTTTTGTCTGGTGGCTCCAAGGCAGTTCAGACCCCTGTCACTTTTCCTTTCCCCTTCCCAGCGTTCTGCCTCCCCCTTCTCCTCGGAAGGTAACAGTATCCCTGCTCAGACATGCATTCCTCTCTAATAAGGCATTGTGCCTCTATTTATGCATCTTAGGTGCAGTCCCGGGCAGCTGCTGCTCCGCAGGGCCCCGGTGAGGAGCAGAAAATCCAATCCAGCCTGGAATGCGCCGGGTGCAGCGGGATCTGTGCCCAGCCAGGGGCTGCCCTTCCAACCCTTCCAACCCTTCCCCCAGGAGCTCTTCCCAGCCAGGGTGATGCCTTGGGAAGGCTGAGCTGGAACAGAGACTGGACACAGCTGGAGAATAAAGCAGAAATTTATTAAAAGGCCTCCAGGATAAACCTTGGGCAGGACAAGAGCCTGGGCAGGGACGCACCCAAAATGGACAAAAAATGGTCACGAAATGGACACAAAATGGACAAAAAATGGACAAAAAAATGGATCCGAAATAGACACAAAAAGGTCACAAAATGGACCCAAAATAGTCACATAATGGACACAAAATGGACAAAGGGTCACATTTTCATCAGTTTTGGTCCATTTGCACATTTTGGGGTTGAATTGTCCCATTCCAGCTCCAGGCTGTGAGCTCCCATCCTTCTTGTTCCTCCCTCCAGCCACCCTTGATTGTGCTTTGGGGCTGAAAGTTGTCCTCGGTGTGCAGCAGGAACAGGATTTGTTTTGTGTCGCTGCTGTGTGCAGAGAGCTGAGTGACCCCGAGTGTGAGCTCAGAGCTGCACCCTGGGCAGAACAGAACCTGAAAATACACGAGAAATAAAACTTCAGGCATCAGGGCGATGTTTTTTGGGCTGCTCTGGCATGGAATGGAATGTGGGGGTGGTTTGGGGTGACCCAGGTCAGTCAGGGGCAGAGATCCGGGGTGTTTTTGAGCTCTCCCGGGCTGAGCTGTTTGTGGGGATCCGGCTCAGCTGGGCAATCGGGTGCAAAGGATTCATGGAATGTCAGAGTGGGTTGGGATAGAAAGGACCTTAAATCCCCTCCAGTTCCAACCCCAACACCTTCCACATTCCCAGGCTGCTCCAAGCCCCATCCAGCCTGGTCTTGGGACACTTCCAGGGGATCCAGGGGCAGACACAGATTCTCTGGGGATTCCATCCCCACCCTCACAGGGAAGAGTTCCTCCCCAGTATCCCGCCTAATCCCAATCCCCATTAAAGTGAAGCCATTCCCTGTGTCCTGTCCCTCCAGCCCTTGTCCCCAGTCCCTCTCCAGCTCTCCTGGAGCCACTTTAGGCCCTGCCAGGGGCTCTGACGTGTTCTTGGAGCCGTCCCTTCTCCAGGTGAACATTCCCAGCTCTCCCAGCCTGGAGAACATCTCCTCAGACTCTCTCCAACGCCTCCACGTCCACCCCAAACTCGTTATCCAGGGCTGTCTGTAGGGATGAGACTCCCGGGTTGTTGCCCTGTGTGGCAGACGGAGGATTTTGGCTGCTCCCAGCCCTGAGTGGCGCTCAGTGTCCCCAGTCCCCTCTGGGATGGGGAATGTCGGCAGCTTTTTTGGGATGGAGCTGTTTCAGACCCGCTGCTCGCCCGGGACTTGCTTCCCCCAGTGATTTTCAGAGCAGTAATTCTGCTTTTGCCGCACAGCAGAATCCGCAGGATGCTCCCGTGGCTCTGCAGGGATGAGCCAGGGTGGCTCTGCTTTCCCAGCCTCGGGAAAATCCCTGGGTTTTTTTTACTGTTGGCCTTCATGCTCCGAGCTGTTTGTAAATGAATCCCTTTGGGGAGGGGGGGAAAAAAAATAAATAAATAAACCAAAAACAAGACCAAAACCAAACAAACCAACAAAACCCCCTCAAAAAAAAAAAAAATAAAAAAAAAAAAAAATAAAAAAAAAAAAATCCAAACAAACAAACACAAACCCAAAACAAAACAACAACGACAAAAACCAACCCAAACGCTCCTGAAAAAACAGGATTTAAGAAAAACTCCACAGGGACTTGGAAGGACCGAGCACAAAAGGGGTTTTTTTTTTTTTGGGAATCAGCTCATCCCTGTCAGTACCAGGGTGGCACCACCACCCTAAACCCATTCCCCATTTCCCGTCCCGCTCTCGTTGCCACCTCCATGAATCTGGTAGCCCGGAGTGACCCTCACGACCCCATCCCTCAGCTCCCCGAGGCTTCAGCTTCACCCAAACCATTTCTTTTTGACTTGGAGCCGCCCTGCGCTGCCCCGTGGCCTTTCCCCTCCCACTCCCCGAGGGTTTTTTGGGAGGTCCAGGGGGGCACCGGCACCGCAGGCAGGGTCAGGGCACGGGAGAAGCGCTTGGAGAGCTCATCAAGGATTAATTAATGACCCTGCTGCCGCGCGGGAGCGCAGGGCAGGGCGAGCAGCCCTGATTAGCTCCGGCTAATGAGGCTGAACTCTGAACCCCCCGGAAAGGGGGATCACTCCCTCCGGGACGATCCGGGGGGATCTGCGCCGTTATCTCCCTTCCCTGCCTGTACTCGCCGGGATAACAGCTGGAGGAGCTGATTAATTGGCCACTTCCAGAGGCCGGGCTGATTAATTGGCCACTTCCAGAGCGGCTCCAGCCTCCGCCAGGAACCGGCAGATAGCCCCCGTTAACCCTTTCAGCGCCCGGCACTCCCCGCGCCGGGCTGGAGGCGTTCCAGAGGGAAGGGAATTAAAGGAGTTAAATCCAAGTTTGGGGGCGAGCTGCCCCAGGAATGCTCGGTCCTGGGATCTCGGCATCCTCCCGCCGATGCTGCTGCTACCAAATCCCTGGGGGTGGCAACGAGAGGGGGACAGGGAATTGGGAGTGGAGTTAAGGTGGTGCTCGGGTTTGCCACCCTGGTACTGGCACGGATGATTCCTAAAAAAACCCCTTGTGTGCTTGGTCCTTCCAAAAATCTCCGTGGAGTTTTCTTAAATCCTGATTTTCATGAGAGTTTTGTTTTGGTGTTTTTTGGGGGGTTTTTTTTGGTTTGTTTTGTTTTGTTTTGTTTTGTTTTTTGTTTTTTGTTTTGTTATGTTCCTATAGAATTCCTGTCCCTAGGAATCAGCTGATGGGTGCTGAGGATCAGCTCAGGGTGCTGGGATTGTGTGATAAATAAAATGCGGCTCAGATGTGAGCCTGATCTCCTTATTTTTCCAGGAATTGGGGATTGTCTTCAGCGCCCATCAGCCAACTTCTAGGGACAGAAATTCTATAGGAACAACCACTGCCTGCCTTTTACCCTTGGAATCGCCAGCTGCAGACACCAGCAGGAACAAGCAGGGAACGATTTAGGTGGGAAGACTTAAAACCGAGGAGTTTTTCCCCCAAAATCTGCTCTAACTCACGCGGGGCTCCTGAGCTGGGTGTGGAAAGGAATGTCCTGTGCTGCGTGCGAAGCTGGATGCGAGGATCGGCACGGTTGGACGGGAAGAACATCCCCAGTGGGTTTTCCTTCTGCTCCATGCAGGAATATTCTCCAAGAGGGCTCGTGGAGGAGCTGAACAGGCAGCTCGGGGAGGCGATCAAAGGGGAGATATCTCAGTTCCTGCTCCAGAAAATACCCCGGGAGCGGGAGCCAGGGCCTTGCTTCCCCATAATCGGTGGATGATGGAATTGTGGGGCGAGGGAAAGGTGGAATTCCCAGAAGTTCTCCCCCTGAGGGGAGCACAAAGAGCGTGTCTGTGCGCTGCCCCCGGGATCCGCGCGGGCGGGGAAGGAGAGGGCTCCCGGCCGTAAAGCGCGTTTTGATGGGATGTCATCCCGTCAGAGTGGGATCAGGCCCTGAGCGCCAGGGAAGTGCCCTGGAGCCCATCCAAGGTCAACAGCCCGGTTTCCATCGGGGCTGGACGCACAGAGTTCCCCTTTTCGCTTCCCCCCTCCCTCCAGGAGCTCTTTGTCCCCTCGGGGTTTTTGACGTGACCTTGCGGCTCAGACCACACTGGGATGGTTCCCTAACGGAGGAATCCAATGAAATCCGGAGGCACGATGCACCTCTCCCATTATAAATGACATTTTATCCAAGGAGGGGGAAGGGAAGAAGAGGGCCCGCCCTTCCAGGTGTTTTGACAAGCTCAGTGGACGTCGCTAATTTGTTATTCAGCCATAAAAGCGGTTTGGGGAGAACAATGGTGACATTTTCAGTACAAATTTTACGGCAAAACGCTGACATTCCGAGGGGGAAATGGCCTTATCTTTCAAAAGCTGGATTGTTCAGGTGCAGTGGCAGCGGTGCCAGCACGGAGCTGATTGTTTACATCGGATTTACCCTGGCGGTGGACGGACAAAACTTTGGGATTTGGCCTTCCTGTGTCAGGGTGAGCTGGGAGAGGTGGCCCACCTGGATTCCATGGATTTAGGGAATTTTCCCAAGCTCTGATCCTATTTAATCTTCTAATTAATCATGTGTACGTTTAATAAATTAGGAGGGGACTTTCCTGTTGGAGGGACTGAGTCAGAACCCCGAGACTGAGTGACCCCGAAATGAGATTGTCGAAGAGACAGACGCGAGGCATAACCCAGGAACTGCAGGAAAAAGATCCGTGGGCACTTTCGGGAAGGATGGAAAAAAATCCAGGCAGGCAGGGGGCTTTCAGCAAGAGCCTGAAATTATTGCACAGGTGGAGTGTGAACCAAGAGCCTGCTGGAGGAGAGGAGGGATGAGGGAAAAGGGAATTGGAAAAGCAGATGAGAGCAATCCTCGGAGCAAAGGAAGAGAGGGAAGGCTCAGCTCTCCACTCGCTGGAGAAGGGAGGGCTTGGATTTCAGGGAAAGAGGAAAACTCTGGATGAGTTTTGCTGAAAGCTGCAGGAGGGGAGCAGAGGGAAGGATTGTCCCGGATCTCCCGTGGAAGTTTCCCTGATCAAAGAGCAGGAGGGAAGGTGTGAGGACTCTTATCATGGTTTCTTCGTGTTTGAGCCAGGATTAAGGCACAGGACGCAGTTTTCATGTTCAGACTCAGATGTTTATTAATTCTTATCTAAAGTCCACTCTTACAGGCTGTGAGTTCCAGCTAAAAAGGTGGAAATGGAGCTGTCTCTAACTCCTTCCGAGGTATTTTAAGTGCTGATTACCCAATAACGAGGCCACACCTAGATTATTTATACTTTTGACACAATCATTGACCACCCCTGGCTGCAATGCTGTGAAACCTTTTTCACCCAATTAGAAAAAAACCACCCAAAACCAAGAAGAAGAAGGTGAAGAAGAAGGACCTGGACAACACCCAGAATCTTCCATATTGCCCCATTTTATCCCTATAAACTAAAACCTTAAACTGAGTTTTCCACCCTCTGACATCACACACTTCCATCCAAACTCCACTCCCACAATCCCAGCGCTGTCACTCAATTTTGGGAGCTGTTCCACGGCCTCAGGTCAAATGTCCCTCAGCACAGAAAGCCTGAAATTCCAGCGGGAAGGGACAGGAGGGACCCCCAGGGCCGGTGCCGTGGCAGCACGATCAGCTGTTCCAGGGGCAGGGAATTCCCTCCCGGTAATGAGTGAATGATGGGATTATGGGGCAAGGGAAAGGTGGAATTCCCAGAAATTCTCGTGCTGAGGGGAGCCTGGGACCCACAGGGGCGGGGAAGGAGAGGTGCCATCAGCTATTCCAGGGGCAGGGAGAGGTGGGAGAGGCCCTTGGTGTCCCAGCCCTGAGGAGCCGCGCCCGCAGCCCGGTCCCTTTGGGGCAGGAACAGTTTCCTTTTGCAGGCAGGTATTTGTTAATCTCCTGCTGCCTCTGATCGTGTTACCCGCTGAAAAGGGATCCCTGGAAGGAGCCAGAGCCCCGGGAGCAGACCAAGGATAACATTTCACTTCGCTTGTGCGCTAATCTCAATCCTCTTCTCCCAAATCCTCTTAAACTCGTGGTTGTATTTTTTTTAATTTTTTTTTTTTTTATTTCCTTCCAGCCACCTGCGTTCGGATCAAACATCACGAGACATCCTCACTCGCCGAGCTCCTGACCAGCCTGCTGAAATATTTACGGACGGGCTAAACACCGATAATTCGATCTAAACCTTCTCTAAACCCAGTCTGCTCGCTGCTCTGCGCCTTGCCCCACCTTTTGTCTCCTTGGGCATTGTCGTTTTTAGGACGCGCTGCTCCTTTCAGAGCGCTGGGACCGGGTAATCGAGGCTGTCATCGCGGCAGAGCCGGCTCTCGGGGCAGAAATCTCCCCACTGCTCCCTTTTCATTTCCTGGCTCGGCAGCAGGGGAAGAGATTATGTGATCTGATAGGTAAAATTATCCCGTCAGAGGTGAATGTCCTCATAAAAGGCTTTTGCAGGCCCGGTTGTGTGATATCCCTGAGAAGGGGACGTTCATCGGGAGCCTTTTATTGAAGGGAATTCTCAGTCCCCGCAGAAAGCCAGGGGGACAAAAGGTGATCCGAGCTGTAGGACACGCACACACACACACACACGGGGGTCAGAGAGGCAGAAATGTTGCTTTTCCCTCGCTGGAAGGAGAGGGGGAAAAAAAACCAGGAAAATCAACGGAACGCCCCAGTGTTGGATTTTGGCTCAAAGCAGAGCGGTGTTTTCCCGGCTGGGTAAAATTTGGGGTGATGAGCTTGGCCTGGCTGTGTGAAAAAAGAGAAAATTATCTAAAACCCTTCATTGGGGCTTTGGGGAAATGGGATGGGGGTCAATCAATCAGAAAAATGGGATCCTTTCAGGGAAACCTTCTCCCAGACCTCTGCCCGGTGCTGTCACTGTTTGGAGGTTTTGAAGGGGAATTTTCGGGAGGTTTCCAAAGGGATTTTTAAAAAGTGAAAAGAAATCCCCCAACCGAATTTCTTCAGGTTTACTTGGAATTGTACAAAATTGTGAGGATGAGGAAGGTGCCCGCTGGGAATTCTCCTCTCTCTGCAGAGGATCTGGTGGGACATGATCCCAGAGCTCTTCCCAGCTCCTGGCTGAGCTTTTCCTGGGAGATCTGAGCTCGGGAGGCTCCACCAACAGGAGGAAAAAAAATGAGGATGTGTCCCCTCAATCAGCCTGGGGGATTTTGGGGAAGGAGGAGCAGCAGCTCTGTGTTTGCTCCTCAAACCCTGCAGCAGAAGTTGGGATTTGTTCCTGCTCCTTGGGAAGGCTGGAGGGGAGCACACTGCACTTCCCAAAAGTGTGGTTTCAATTAAAAGAAGAAAAAGCTCCGAAACTCCCAGTGAGTTAAACATTCCAGTAGGAATCACTTACGCCGCTCTTCCCCGGCCGAGTGTCCCCGGTTTCTGTGGGCGATTGCAGGCAGGTGGTTCCTGTTCCTATTAAAAATGAGTAATTCCAGCTCCCCCAGGATTCCTTCGGAGCAGACCTGCAGGTCCAGCGTGCCCTCTAAACCATTAAGTGTTTCCCCTCCACGTCCCAGGGTTCTCCTTCCCAAGCGTTTCGAGGGAGCTCTTGGCCGGCAGATCGGGATCATCCGGCTGAGCTCAGCGAGGGGAAAACCTTAGGCCACAAATGGAGAGATTCCCTGTTCCCTGCAGCCTGCAGGGAAATCCAGCCTGGAGCTCCTGGGGTGGGGAGTGGGAATAATCCCTTCTGGCCTTTTTTTTCCCTTAATTTCCTTGTTTCTCCAGGCTGAGGGCTCTGCTCCCCATGGGATGACATCTCCAGCAGGAGAGGAGGGCAGGGACACCCTCGGCCTCGCCTCGTGCCGCTCCCAACTCCCAACCACTGTCCCGACCCTCCCAAGGAGCTGCATTTGCTGACCCTTTCCCAACGGGAATTCCCTACGCCTGGCTGCACCCCTGAGCTGCAGAATTCCCACTCCCACGGTCCTTGCCCAGTGTGGCGTGGCCGTGTGACTTGCAGGGGCTGAGGGCGAATGGTCGGTTCTGGAATTTTGTTTTTTCCCACTTTCCCGGTCTCTTCATCCCGATGGGATGACACCTCCATCAGGAGAGGTGGGCAGGGACATCCTCAGCCTCGCCTCGTGCCTCTCCCAAATTCCAGCCTTTGTCCTGGCCGTTCCAAGCTGGGTCCCTGCTGCGTTTGCCGACCCCTCCCAACAAATCCCGGCTGGGCATTCCCGAAGCCTGGAAGCGCCCAGGCTGTTCCTGGACTGTGGGATCCCCAATTCCTGGGATGGCCGTGTGAGGACAGGGACCATCCCTCAGCTTTCCCGTTGCTCCAGGAGCACCTGAAGTGCTCTGAAGGAATCCCGACTCTCCCCAGCAAAGCCCTTTGGAGATTCCCATTCCCAGCTCCTCCCTGGTGCTGGGAGACCCCAAAACCTGGGGAATGTTGGAGCAGAAGGCTGGAGGGCTGCAGTTTCCCGAGGTCCCCCCGGGGAATAAAAGAACAACGGCGTGCCCGGATCTCTGACCGAGCATCGGGATGTTTAATCCTGCCCGGTCAGCAGGTTTTGAACAGATTCCAGGAAAGCTTTTAAGCCCGATAAAGCCGGGCCTTTTGCATTTCCAAGCGATACTTTAGCTCCCAGTGACATGCTCCGCTTGTCATTCGGCTTTAAAGCGAGGTAATTAAAATCTTCCTCCGAGCGCGGCGGGCGGAGAGAGCCCCCGAGTAAACTGAAATGAAAGAGGGAGAGACGAGCCCACAAAAATGCAATTTAGCGGCTGAAAAACGGCGGAGCGGGCAGAGATAAAAGTATCGAGTGCGCAATTGCTGTTTGCCCAAGGAGGGCTGGGTGATCTGGGAGGCGCAGAGACTCCCCCAGCAAAAACAGCGCCGGGGCCAGGGAATTTCCAGCAGATCTTATTTGCAGATTTTTAGGGCCACTGGAGGCCACAAGACAGACTTGGAAAAGCGGGTTGGAATCCTGGCGGCCCCTGCTCTGCGAGGTGGGAAGTGGAGGTGAAGGAGAAACCCTCCCCCAAGCCGGGAGAGCTCGAGAAATGCTTCCTGGGAAAAGTGCTGAGGGAAAAAAAAATGGATCAGATTGGGTTCGGAGTCATCAGCTCTGCTGGGTTTGGGAAGGGGAAGGTGGAGCTGCTTCCCGGAGGATTGCGATGACTCCTGAAGGAGGCAGGGTGCACAGCTCCAAGGGGATTCTGTGTAGGGCAGGTGAGGGCCAGAGGGAAGAGCAGAATTCCACAGGGACAGCAGGAGCAGGGAGAGCAGCTCCCTGGGAATTCAGCACAGGATTCAGCACATTCCACCCCAAAACCACGGCGGGAACATCTTCCCTTCTCCTTCCAAAAGCTGTGGTGGCGCGGTCAGCTCTGCTCCGTGGGGAGGAGGAGGACTGAGGTGCACCATTCCCAAGGAACCTTCCCTCCCAGACAGCTGGACCAGCTCAGGGATGTTCCAGCCGAAAAGCAGGGAAATGGAATTTTCTCCTGGGATAACACCGAGCCTGCATCGCTCCACAGCCGTGCAGAGGGGCTCGGCAAAACCAGACACGATCTGCCCCTCCGGGATCAGATGGAAAATAAAAATCCTGCTCTTTTTTTTCCCCTGGGGTCGTGCTCCGATGCCAGACTGGCTGGAGCAGCTGGGCTGAACCCTGGAGCTTCCCGCATGCAATTCCATCGGCCTCTGTGTGTTTGTCGGTGCCGGAAAATCAGCTGCTGGGGGTATTTTCCCCCATTTTAGGGATTATCACTCCCTAATTTCGCCACCTCTGAGGCGAAATCCTCCTGCCTGCTCCAGACTGGCAAAAATTCCAGCAGGGAAGAGCATCAGGCTGCGCCCTCGGATGGGAGAGCAGGAAAAACCTGATTGCAACACCTCCAGCTTCTTGTCCTGCCTTTCTAAGGGTCAAAAACGAGCCCAAGCGAGGGACAAAGCTCAGCCAAGAGCCCGTGGAAGAGCTTCTCCTCTCCAAAAAACCTGGGAGGAGGAGGAGTGCAGGGGGAGAGCAGGGATGAGCAGCTTCAGAGTCATCCCCAAATTCCTGTGTGCGCCCTCAGAGGTGCTGGCATGCACAGGACAGCCTGGATCCCATGGGAATCACGGGATTATGGAATGATTTGGGCTGGAGGGGACCTTAAATCCCATCCAATTCCATCCCCAACACCTTCCATGATCCCAGGTTGCTCCAAGCCCCGTCCAGCCAAGCCTGGGACACTTCCAGGGGTGGGGCAGAGGGACAAGGTTTGAAATCCTGGGAAGTATCACAGATACAGAGGGTTGGTTTAGGTGAGATTTTGGGAAGCAGTTCTTCCCTGTGAGGCCCTGGCACAGGTTTTTCCAGAGAAGCTGTGGGTGCCACATCCCTGGAATTGTCCAAGTGTTTGTGGAGGAAGGAATGGTGGAGGAAAAACGTGGAGATCCTGATGAGGATTCCTGAATATCCCCACGGTCGCCAGAGCTTTTCTGCCAACCAAGCAGGGAGAAAAAGGAAAATTAGGAATTTTCCCTCTCCAGATCTCTTGGTCTGGTACCTTTAAGGTGGCAAAAGAATTATTATTAAATTCCTGTTAAATTATTGTAATCGTTTTTCCTTTAGATGGGAAAAGCAGCAGCAACCATTCCTTACCCTTCCGATTGTTCTCCACTTAGTCCCCAGGGAATATTTTTGGAAGCCTGGGAGCATTGATTGCTATAACTGGGTGACCTCTGGGAGAATAGGAGCTGTGTCCAACTCCAAGCAAACCCCAGCTCGAAAAAAAGCAGTAAAAGAGCTAAAAAAAAGGAGCTGTGTGTGGAATTTCTCCGAATGCCGTTGGGAAGGGCAGCAGAGAAACCAACATTCCTGTCTCCAGTGGCACAGGGAATTCCGGATCTCCCTCCACCTGCCTCCTGCTCCTGGTGTCCCAGCACCAGGAAATCTCCCCAGTCCTTTATGGAATAAAGTCGCAGGTCAACAGGTGACTCAGCCACTTCAAAGGGAACCCAGCTCCTGAGAACTCTTTTCTTTTCCTTGATAAAGGGACTTTCCTTTTCTCTTGATTAATTAATCACCGAGCAGAGCCATTGTTGGGTGCTAACGACTTTCCTTGACCCTCATTCTCGTTTGCTCCGCTGTGAAAAACCCATTCCAAGAGGAGGCTTCCACCCGATCCTGTTCCAGTGGCATAAAGGAAGGGAAGGGTTTGGAAACAGCGTGTCCAGGGTGGAAACACAGCCCCGGCTGGAGCAGGGACACGGAATTCCACTGGGAATGCGCAGGGCCTGAGTGTGGATCTACAGGGACCTGCCTTAGCCACAAAAACATTGTTTAACTTCCTCAAGCTGACTTAATGTGGGCAGTGGAACTGGTCCTGGCCAGTCTGAGCCATTTTCACTTCCTCCTTCTGGTTTTCAGCGGATGTGGGAAATTAAGGAAAGATTCTTGGGGGGGGGAAAGCTGAAATCCAGCGGTGGCTGGAAAGAAAAGGAGGAATTTGCTGAAATAATCCATCAGTTTGGAGGGATTCTTTTCACTGCTGCGAAATGCCCTTCTTTTTCACACTCTCCAGAGATTTTCCCGCATCAAGGGGAACCTCACAAGCTCCTGGTCTCCAGACTGGAAGAATATCCAGTTAATAAACCAGGGGGGAATTGGCCATCTGGTTTTGGTTATTATTTCAAACTGTGTGGATTAGAAGTTTCTCCTTGTTCTTCTTGTTCTTCGTTTTCCTTTTAATTCTTCCTCTTCTTCATTTTTTTCCCTTCATTTTTCTTCTTCTAATTTTTTCTTTCAGTCCTTCTCCTTCTCCTTCTCCTTCTCCTTCTCCTTCTCCTTCTCCTTCTCCTTCTCCTTCTCCTTCTCCTTCTCCTTCTCCTTCTCCTTCTCCTTCTCCTTCTCCTTCTCCTTCTCCTTCTCCTCCTTTTCCTCCTCCTTTCCCCCTCTTTTTCTCCTCATTTTCTCATCCCTCCTCTTCCTTTTCTCCTTTTTTTACTTCTTTCCCATTTTTTAAGGAACATGTTGGAAGCTGTTTCCACATGCCAAGTGATGAGTCCTCCTGCCAGACAATTCCCTGGACTCGGGGCCATGCTCCAGAGGATTGACAGGATCCAGTCCCTGATGAGGGGTTGTTAAAAGCAGCTCCCTCCATGCCAAACACATTTTTAAGGCTGGATCCCGCAGCAGGTATCCCTGGATACCAGGGATAAGGCTCCAGCTGGAGAATTTAAGGCGGATTCAAGGCTGGCCCAGTCCCTTCCTCTTTCCCTGATACTGAACTGGATCAGGGACGATCTTTTAAAGGTTGCTGCCGCGTGTTTCTGGACAGGGATGCATTGGATAAATCCCCGTGGGCATTCCAGGGGCTCAGAGAGGGTTGGCCAGTCCAGGACAATTTTTAAGGAAGAGATTTAGGCACAGATTGGCGCTGTATTCCTTGGAAAAGAATAAAAATACCAGCGTCAGCATCTGTATGATGGGACAGCAACCAAAGTTCCGGGGAGCTTGGTTTGGAGCAGTCCTGGGACAGAACCGGCGCAGAAAATCCCCGCCGTGCTTCCGCACCCCGGATTTTTGCAGGACAACGGGATCCCAACAGGGTCTGCAGCAGGAGACCACCAAAACAGCCAGGCTGAGGAAACTCCCTTTCCCGAGCCTGCCTTGCCTTTCCCGCTTCTCCGACACCCCCAGGGCCCTTTGGGAACCAGCGGGAAATCGAAACCCCGCAGCTGGCGGGGCCACCTGTGCCTGCAGCCCCCCGCAGCCGTCACCCCCTCCCTGGGGACACCGTCCGGGACACCCCGGGGTCAGCCGGGGAGGAAGGGGCTGCCTGGGCCCCAACACTGCGCCCGTTGTGGAGCGGGATTAGGGCGGGAATTAGCGCGGCCGGATCGAGACGGAGGCGCGGGTGGCGAACGGGGGTGCCCTTCCCGCGGCCCTCGCGGGGAACCCGGCGCGCCTCGGAGCGCGGCTGTGTCGGATGGGCGCAGCTGGAGCAGCGCCGCTCCTAATCCGGCTGCACGACGCCAGCTGCCCGCCGCAGGGGCCGCGGGGACGGGATGAGCCCAGGGATGGCAGGCATGGGACGGTTCCAGGGATAGAAGGGATGGGATGAGCCCAGGGACAGCTCTGGGATGGGCCGGACCCGCGGGAATCCTCTGAGCTGTGAGGGGAGCTCGGCCGTGGATGGAGGCCTCTGGGCCTCGCCGGCGTGGCGCGGCCTGGTTCCAGTCTCTGCCTCCAGCTCCCTTTGGTGATCCTTCCCCTTTCCCCTTCGGATATTCCTGGCACAAAACAGTTGGAGCCTCCTGCCGATGAATGTTTGGAAAGCAGAAGGAGGTGATGCTTTGTCCTCCTCCTTGTCAGCCTGGCCGCGTCCCTCCGACCCACAGCCGCACGCAGCACCGGCCTGGAAAACCCAAAAAAACCAGCACAAGATACCCCCTCTCACCCCAGCTCCTGTTTCTGGGGAGGTAATTAGTCCCTGTGAGTTAATTCCCAGCCTCCAGGCCTGGCAGATGGATCCCAGATCCCGCCGGATGCGGATCCTGTCCCAGCTCCCGGCTCCGGAACACGCGGCCTGTTCGCCTCTGATTAGGGCTGCTGGTCATTAAGGTGCTTCCTGGAAAGTTGTTTTGAGCTGTTCCTGAGCTGGCTGCAAAGTTTTCTCCCTGGGGAGGGTTTGGGGATGCCGCGGATCCAGCTGGGATCCAGGAGCGATCTTGGGATCAGAGCGAGAGAAAACAGCCCAATCCCAAGGATTTATGGATGTGGAGCCTTCTCTCCTGGCTCTATCCCAGTGATCCCTTTATTCCTGCCTAACCTGGAGGAAGGCCTGAATCCCTTCTCCCTCCTCATTTTCCTCCGTGTCCAGGAATTCCCACTCTGCTCCTTAAGCAAGGAGTGCCCTGGACAACCATCAGGAAGGGAGGCGAGTTTTTGTTTTTTGATTTGAAATGAAAACAGTTCCAGGTGGGCCATCCTTCCCTTGGGACTGCTCGTCTTGGAGCCACTTCCCAATCCCTCCAGCGTGTAATCTTCCCATTTCCTCCAGGCCAACTCCTCTGCACACTTTGTAATTGGGGGTGGTTCTTATTCATCCCTCTCCCAAACCTCAGGCTCCAGGAGATTCCAAAAGCAGCTCATGTCCCATTAGTTATTTTACTATTATTATTATTATTATTATTATTCCCTTGTTCTGGAGAGAGGGGTTAAGGGAGGGGATAGAGTTTTGTCTGCTGCATCCTGGAGGAATCTGGGAGCCAAGAGAAGCTCGGGAATGATTGGGCTGGGATGTGTCCAGTGGCACCGGGAAAAACTCGTCAGCCACGAGCTTCACCCAAGCTGCAGCCAAAGATGTTGGATTTGACCGGTGAGGAAGGAATTTAACTGGAATTTACCAGCAGGGTTTGGAGCCTCCCACAGAGCTTGCAGGGTTTTCCCCCTGTTTCTCTTCAGGAAAAGCAGCAGAAAGGCCAATCCAGGCTGGAGTGGGAGGCAGATCCCTGGATTTAAGCTCTGTCATGGGATCTTTTGTTCCCTGCACGGCCACAGCCCCATGGGGACCGTGCCAGGCCGGGTCTGGCTCCGGCATTCTGACAGGCTCCAAGGATTAGCCAGGAAAATTGGCCTTAGGGAGCGGCTGCCACTGAGCAGAATTCAGCAGCTCCTTGGATTTTTGGGAGGAGAACAGCCCTGGCTCCTTGCAGGTTGGAAAGGGAATGGTTTCCCTGCTGGAATGAGCCAGCATTCCACGACCTGCTGACCAAATGCCTTTCCAACACAACGGGATGAGTTTTTGGAGGGAATTCTGAATCCTGCATCCGGATTTGGGCCACAGGGAAAAGGTCTGGATGACACCAAGGAGATTCCCAGAGCCCAGAGGGATGTTCCTGCGGAAAACTGGGATGCAGCAGACTGTGAACTTTCCAAAACTTTATGCAGACCAGAAATTATTAAAACTTCAAACGAGTGCAGATTTCCCGGCTGTCTCTGCTCAGTGGCTTCCAAGATCCAGGTTTTCCTTTGGGTGGTCTTTTCCTTGTTATCCCATCTTTCGCCTGGCACTCTGCCTCCCTCCCTGAGCTGCAGCAGATCCCGGGATTTTGCAGATTGTTTAATTCCCAGTGTGGGGGCTGCCTTGGTATCTTTCCCTTAATTTATCTCCTTGATAGCGCTCTTGGAACAGGGACAATCCTGGCTCCCAGAGACCCCGGCTCCCAACATCCAGCAGATTCCCGAGGAGATTTTCAGCCTGGGAACTCAGGATAATCCCAGGCTCTGCAGCCCACCAGGTCCTGCTCAGGGAGCAGGATTGGCTCTTTCCTTCTGATCCTCACGGAATTCTGGAATTATTCAGTTGGAAGGGACCTTAAAGCTCATCCTGGTCCACGCCATGGATCAGTGGGACACCTCCCACCATCCCACAGTTGCTCCAAACCCCATCCTTGGATGGTTTGAGTCTGAAGAACTGGAGATTCAGGCAAGAAAAAAAGGAATTTTTTACAACGAGGGTGAGGAGAGGAGCTGTGGATTCCCCATCCCTGGAAGTGTCCAAGGTTGGACGGGGCTTGGAGAAACCTGGGATGGTGGGAGGTGTTGGGGCTGGAACTGTGTCACCCTGGTTTTTCTGAGTTTTTTAAAGCCTTTTGATTGTTCATAAAATGGAGTCAGACCTTTTAGCTACTGCACAATATTAGGAGCAGTTCCTGCCTTTTCTCACACATGTAACATAAACAAATCCTTTGTTTTTCATTCTCTGTCCTCTGTTTGCACATTTCTAACCTGAAAACAATTGTAACTGACAGCTGGTCTGGCCATTTGGCTGGGAGGTGAAAACTCCAGAAGCCAATCCACAGGCAGACCCTCAAATGGATAAAAAGTAAGCAATAAACAGGCAGAGGGGCTCTCGGCCTTGGCTCAGCCTTGGGCTCTCTGAAAGGAACACTCAGCCCTGTGAAAATTTCTCTTCTCCGTGTGATTGCTTTGCGTATTCCAATCACAGAACTGGACGAGCTTTGAGGTCCCTTCCAACCCAAACCGTTCCATGGCGTTGGAAAAGATCATCAACACCACCACCCGAGGATGCGAGAAGGCTCAAAATGCGATTCTTTTCTTTTTTTGGGAGAGGAATAAACTCCAAAACATTTCGGAACGTGCTTAGAAAGCACGGAAAGGGAGGATCTTTTCCATTGCTTTGCAGCCTTCCCATCTCCACGGGGATCTGCACTCCAGGGAGGAGCTCTGGGATCAGGATTCCCGCAGGGATCAGCTCCCCCAGCCCAGCTCAGGCTTCAACTCCTGACCCGGGAGCGATTTCCACGGGCCGGTGTCCGGTGTCCGTCCTCTCCAGGAGAACGGGGAGGCACGGAATCATTTTCCCGGTCAAAGCGCTGCTCCCAGCGCCTCATGAGCGCTCAAATCCCCTCATTCCTCGGGAATGAAATGGATACCGATCATTAGGAATGGGCAATAAACTTCCAGACAGGAGAGGCAAAGTTCATCCCGCCGTGGACGGAGGAGGATTTACCAATGTTTCAGCCTGGCGGGAAAATCCCGCTAAAATCAAATTGTTTACTGGTATTTGAGTGGATTTCTTGGATTTTTTTCTTTTTTTAAGGAATTCAGTTTTAGGGATCAGGGAAGTTAAATGGGTGTGGAGAGGCCAGCAAAAGTTTGGGCTGGTTGCAACTTTTTTGTGGCACTTGAAATGTAGGGATTGAAAAGGATGAGCTGGGAATTCACTAAAATAGCAGTTTTCAGGTAAAAATGGAGATTTTTTTTTTCCCCCCAACTTTCCATCTTTCTTGTTAATAAATAAAAAATTTAATTATTTTTTAAATTATTATTAATAGGTTTTCTCACCCATGTTTTTAAACACATCGGTCAGAGCTTTCTGTACCATTTATTTAGGTGGGTTTTTTTGTTATAGTAATTATTATTATTAATTATTATTTTAAAAATTATTTTATTTTATTTTATTTTAAAATGCCCCTTGGGAATACTGGAATTTCCAGCCAATTGGAATTCTGGTGCCTAGTCCCTTTGGCTGATAGAGCCCCTGCTCCAAGGGGCACCGTTATCTTGCTCTTCCCATCATTCGTGTGGAGTTTGCCTGGAATTCCACTCGGGAATTCCAACCTTCCTCTCCTTTCCTGACACATTCCCTCTCAAGGACCCTGCTTCTCCGGGCTTGGGGCATAAAAAAATCATCTCTGTTATTCCCAGGAGAGCTCTCCTTGTTTGCTTCCAAACCGGGTTGGAATTTTCTGAAGGAAAACTGCCAGGTTCCCATCTGACTTCTTCGGCATCTGGATGGGAGGGACAGAAAGGTGGGAAGACCCTCGGGAACTCCCACAAATCCCCCTCCATCCAAAGGCTGGAGTCAATCCACTGGAAGTTGTCCCTTCCCAGGTGTCTTTCGGGAAAAAAAACGGGATTTTCCCTCATTGCGGCAGCACCTCAGAGCTCCAGGGAATTCTGAGCGATCCAAACCCGGCTCCAGCGGAAGTTCCAAGCTCGGAGGAGCCGGAGCGGCTTTCCCGGGATGTGTTACAGGATCCCTCCTCTCTGCCAGCCCGCGGGGGTCACAAACTGTCCCGGCAGCAGCTGCTGAGCCCCTGCTCCCCGCTCCAAGCTGTTCCAGCTTTTAACTGGATTTACCGGGAGGGAAAACGAGCCGGAGCTCTCCCATTAACTCCATCCCCGACTCCCTTGGCAGCTTGCACAGGCAGCTGCCGCCCACCCGCTCCTCCACGGGAAGCCGCGGGCTCGGGATTGATTTTCCTGGAATTCTGGAGCACTTAGGGGCTGGGTCTTGCCTCCGGAGGGGCTCTGAGCGCTGATATCCCACCCAAAGCTGGAGATTCCTGCGGGGATGGGCTCTTCCCACCAGCCTGAGCATCCCACACTCCTGGGGTGAGGCAGATTCCCAGGGGAAGAGCAGTGAAGGTGCAACCTGCATCCTGCTGGTCCCATCCCATCCCGATCCCATCCCGATCCCATCCTTGGCTCTCCCCTTGCAGCGACTCCCACCAATTTTCCATCTAAATCCTCTTTCTCACTCCTTTGGACACACTCATGCCAGATCCATCTCCAACCCCTCTGCCATCAGGATGAAATCCCTCCAGCACCTCAAGTGTTAACCCAGACCAGAAAAACTAAATAATTTTGATTTTTTTCTTATATATATATATATATTTTTTTTTTTTTTTTTTTTTTTTTTTCCTTTTTCCCCAGACTCTTTCTTCCTTCTTCATTTTCGCGTTTGGGGTTTCTCGGAGCTGCTCACTGACAGCTGAACGGGAGACGCAGAGCACAGAAACGACTCTTGGCTGAAAGCTGCGGAAAAGCCGCAACCCTCGGATCAAACACCTTTATTATTATTATCATTATTATTATTATTATTTTCTTTTTTTGTGCCGCGGCAGAACGAAATCCTGGTGATTTCCGTACTCCTGGCGGATGCCCGGAGCGTTGCCATGGCTCCCCGGGGACGGGCTGGCAGCAGCGGGGAGCGAGTGGGAGCCGCTGGCCCCGGGTTGAGGAGCTGCTGAATTATTCAGCCCGGGGGTGTCTCCCGTGTTCCCTGCCAGGATGGATCCCTTTAACCCCTTCTCCTCCCTCCCACTGCCCCATTCCCACAGGGAAGGAAGGGAAAAGGGGATTTGCTTTGCTCTGCTTTGCTCTCCTCCTTTCCCTGGGGCTTGTTTTCCTCCGGAGGCTCTGGAAATGGGATCACAGCAGCCTGGGGTGGTGCGAGGTGTCCCTGCCCCTGTCAGGGCTGGAATTGGATCATTTTTAAGGTCCCTTCCAACCAAACCTTTCTGATATTCCATGGACATCCCCGTGTGTCACCTGTGCCTCAGTTTCCCCATTCGCTGAGAAGCCACAACCCTCAGATCAAACAGGTTTTGGTGCCGCAGCAGAACAAAATCCTGGTGATTTCCACATTCCAAACTGCCCAAGGGGATGTCTCCCGTGATCCCTGACAGGATGGATCCCTTTAACCCCTTCTCCTCCCTCCCCTGCCCCATTCCCCCAGGGAAGGAAGGGAAAAGGGGATTTGCTTTGCTCTGCTTTGCTCTCCTCCTTTTCTCTGGAGGCTCTGGAAATGGGATCGCAGCAGCCTGGGACAGTGTAAGGTGTCCCTGCCCCTGTCAGGGCTGGAATCGGATCATTTTTAAGGTCCCTTCCAACCAAACCTTTCTGATATTCCATGGACATCCCCGTGTGTCACCCGTGCCTCAGTTTCCCCATCCCCACGGCCACGGCGATGGTGATGCTCCTGGAGGAGCCTTTTTTCCTGCCGAGTCCCCGACTCTGGGATGCGCCGGCTCTTCCCATCGGAATGCGCCCTGGGCACAGCTTGGGGCATCCGTTCTCCAGAGGAATTGGGAATGTTGCCCCTGGGAACTGCTGGAGAGGGGCACAGCCCAGCTGCAGGCCGGGACAGGATGGGATTCTCTGCCCCGAGAACCTCCTCGGAATACTTTTCCCCAGTTTGACATGTTTGGCACATCGGGAACGCGGGCTGCTTTTTTCTAAGGGAGCAAAACAATGAAAACACTTGGAAAAACCCCAGCTGTGCCGGTGGAGACTCCCTCATTAAGGAGAGTTTTTTCTTTCAGACTCTTCCCTCTCTTTCCAGCCCTCCCTCGCTATTTAACTCCAGAGAAACCCAGCCTCTCTCCCATCCAAACTCCAGAGTCTTTCTTGCTGGAAATCACATTAAAAGTGCTGCCTGGGCCGGCTCCTGATGACTGGATTGTCCTGTGATCCGCCAAAAATAAAAAATAAAACGGGGGTAAGGTGAGGTAACAGCTCCAAATCCACCTCTTAGTCATTGCTGGCCATGAAAAACTGCTTCGGTTATCACAGAAAAATGTTGGAGCAGACCCTGAGAGCCCCTGGGGGCCAAGGACCTGCCTGGTGCCAGCAGAAAGAGACGGATTAATGAGCTCCAGGGCCACTTGCTCCTGGATTTTTATGATTTTTTTTTTTTTTTTCCCTTAACCTTTCTTTTCCAGAGGACTTCCAGACAGATAAAGGACAGCGCCTGGTTAATCATTTATCCATCTGCATATCCAGCCTCTCTCCTCATCGCCTTCTCCGGGCCTCGGAGGGAAAATTACCATATTTATGTGCTGCTCTCTCCCCCACCAGCCGACGGAAGCAATTTGGGCTCGATAGGAAGTCGTGTCCCGTCCAATTCGGTGGGAAAAACAATTGCAGGGAAAAAGGAGCAGAGCAAAAGGCAGGAGCTGGGGAGGTCTGTCAGGGAGAGAGGCTGGGCCTGGCCTGCCTTGGGATGTTTTCCAGCGTGGTTTTGGTGGCTGTCACGGGGTGATTTCCTCGCTGTCTGCCCGGAGTTGTGCGGCTTTGCTGAAAGGAGCCGGGCAGACATCGGAGCTGGGGCTGGGGCTGGAGATGGAGATGAGATGGAGATGGAGATGGAGAGGGAGATGGAGATGGAGATGGAGATGGGGCTGGGGCTGGGGCTGGGGCTGGAGATGGAGGTGGAGCTGGGGCTGGAGCATTCCCGAGACCAGAATCCTGGCTGGATGGGCTCCTGTTCCCAGGCCAGGCACGGGAGCCCTTTCTCAGCCCTTCCTCGGCCTTTCCTCAACATTTCCTCAGCCTTTCCTTGGCTTTTCCTCAGCCTTTCCTCAGCCCTTCCTCAGCCTTTCCTCAGCCCTTCCTCAGCTTTTCCTCAGCCCTTCCTCAGCCTTTCCTCAGCCCTTCCTCAGCCTTTCCTCAGCCCTTCCTCAGCCTTTCCTCAGCCTTTCCTCAGCCTTTCCTCAGCCCTTCCTCAGCCCTTCCTCAGCCCTTCCTCAGCCCTTCCTCAGCCTTTCCTTGGCTTTTCCTCAGCCCTTCCTCAGCCCTTCCTCAGCCTTTCCTCAGCCTTTCCTCAGCCTTTCCTCAGCCTTTCCTCAGCCCTTCCTCAGCCCTTCCTCAGCCCTTCCTCAGCCTTTCCTTGGCTTTTCCTCAGCCTTTCCTCAGCCCTTCCTCAGCCTTTCCTCAGCCCTTCCTCGGCTTTTCCTCAGCCCTTCCTCAGCCTTTCCTCAGTCCTTCCTCAGCCCTTCCTCAGCCTTTCCTCAGCCTTTCCTCAGCCCTTCCTCGGCTTTTCCTCAGCCCTTCCTCAGCCTTTCCTCAGCCTTTCCTCATCCTGGGAAGATGACCCCCTCCCAGCGGGATCTCCTCCCGCTCCATCAGACGATGGGATCTCCGAGCAGGACAATCTCTCCCCCCTGCACCCTCCGCAAGGGACGGATTTTTCCCGGAGCACGTCAGGCTGGGAAGGTGTGCAAAACTTGGGGAGCTGAAAAAAAACCAGCTCCAATCAAAGGAGCAAAATTCCCTTCTCATTTCCCAGGAAATGCAGGTTCCCGGCACGTGCCTGCGTTGGGATTAATTTGTTAATTGTTGCCCGCTGTTAGCAACAGTTGCCGTGTTTAGGGTTGAGTCAGAAATGCTGCTAAAAACCACTTAAATTCAAAAATCCAGCCTTGGAACGGGATTTCATGGCAGCAAACACAACGCTGCCTTCTCCATCCAGCCCTTTCCCAATCCGGGGAATATGGATCCTTTATGGATAACGACTGTGGAGTTGCAACTTTTTTTAAATGTGATTTACTTTTTTTTTCCCCTCTCCCTAGATGTTTATTTCTGGAACATTTCCCCGTGTCAGGGCAATGCTGAAGGCTGTGTGTCCCTGGATTATCCCTATGTGATTCCTTGGAAAACCAGTGCAGGGATTGCTCTGGATCCAGGGGAATGGACATTCACAGAATCCCAGATTGGTTTGGGTTGGAACACACCAAAACTTTTCCCATTCCATCTCCCAGCACGGGGACATCTTCCACTATCCCAGGTGGCTGGAGCTGGAATTCTTTAAGAGGGATCCAGTCTGACAGCCAATAACTGTAAAATTCCAGGGGGGAATGGATGGATCTGTGGATAATGGGGAATGGATGGATCTGTGGATAATGGGGAATGGATGGATCTCTGGATAATGGGGAATGGATGGATCTGTGGATAATGGGGAATGGATGGATCTGTGGATAATGGGGAATGGATGGATCTGTGGATAATGGGGAATGGATGGATCTGTGGATAATGGGGAATGGATGGATCTGTGGATAATGAGGCCTCACGGAACTCCCGCAGGCAGAGTTTGTGATCACAGATTTCTTGCCCAAACACCTTTTCCTGACTTGCTGGCGCTTGAATTTCCTGTTATCACTGCATCTGAATGCCTGGAATGCCATCCTGGTTTTTCCTTGGCATGTCCTTGCTCTGTCTCTCAGAGTTAAGCCAGGAAATTGGGAAGACAATATTGCAGCACTCCATGTGAATCCGGGGCAGGCAGATATGGGAAAAAAAGTAAATATATAAAAATAAAAATTAAAATTGAAAATAAAATAATAATTAAAAAATAAAAATAAAAATAAAAATTAAAAAATAAAGATAAAGATAAAGATAAAGATAAAGATAAAAATAAAAATAAAAATAAAAATGAAAACAAAAATAAAATAAAAATTAAAATAAAAATTAAAAATAAAAATAAAGATAATAATTAAAAATAAAAATAAAAAAAATTAAAAAAAAATATATATATATACACCTCTGTGTGTCCAGGACTGTGTGTTCCCCGCTCCTGAAATATCCATGGGAATCATTTAGGGAGCACAATCCCTCTCCTGTGCTCCTGAATTTGTCACGACTCTGGTTTTAACCACGGGAGAAGTTGGAGCTTCCAGCCTGAGACACCGCAGCAGGTGCTTCAATCCGTTAATTCACGGCAGGAATAACCAGGATAACCGGATTTTTATAGGGGAGAGGGAGGTATCCACCCCCCAGGAATGGGAATTATAGGGATGGTAAAGCAGGAAAGGAGGAGAGCCTGAAACAAGGAAATATTCCCAGAGATTCCCTGCTGCTGGCTCGGAGCAAAGGCAATGCCCTGGGAACTGCCCAGCACAGGTGAGCACGGGGTTTTTTGGGAATGTTCACTGGTGTCTCTGGAGCCAGCTGGGATATGAGGGCTGGAGAAAACACTTCTTTAATGGGATCATCAGGGAATTACGCTAATGACCCCTCCCAGAGCTCATAAAACCGGAGGGATGCTGCCAAAGGCAAAGGACGGAGCCCCACGAGCACAAGAGGAAGAGGAATCAAAGCTGCTGACACAATTTTGTGGGAATAAGGTCAGAACATTTTGTTTTGGCTGCCTGAGTGGGACTTTCCCAATGGGACACGGTGTGGAAATATTTTGACCCTTTTTTTGGGGTAAAGGAGGTGAATCCCAGAGTCCAGCTGAGTGGGGTGGTGGAATCCCACGAGGTGTGGGTGCAGTCAAGCACCATTCCCAGTACTGATCCCAAATCCACTCTGCTCTCCCAGAGGATCGGGTGCTCTGCCCTTGATGGCCACTCCATCGCCCTCTTTTTTTAGAAATGACTTTTCCTCAAGGTGCAGCCCCCCAGTCCACCTGAAATTCCTGCTCCGCCTTCAGCAGGGAATAAACTCCCTCTGGGAAAGGCAAAGAGGAGCCTGAAATCCGGGACAGGCAATTCCCAAATCTGCTGAAGGAGCGAGCTCCACGCCCCCTCGGAGCGTGGCAGGGAATTGATGGAAGAAGTGAATCCACCTCTTTACTCAGCAGCGTGACTTAATTCCAGCAGGGAAAAACGAGCTCACAGGGACTGCCAGTTTCCCTTTCACCTTCCCGCTCCCTCCTCCCGCAGCGGGAACGGGCAGGGAATGGTTGGACTCGTGCTGACAGCGTGGGCTGAGCCGTGGAGGAGAGAAATCTCTGCTCGGAGCTCACCCGGCTCATCCACACTTCCCTTGGAGGGAGGATGAGCAGGGAAGGAGCTTCCCATCCATCCCCGCAGCTCCTCCTGCCCGTGCCCGGCTCGGGCCAGCCCCGTCCCCCCCTTTTTCCGTGGGAAGAGGATGAGTGTCGGTCTGACACCTCGTTATTACTCATCCCGGTGGCTTTGGCACGTAGGGATTTAACATCACACTTTCCTCCCAGCGCTCTAATTCCTGCGGAGCCTCTTCCAGCTCCACTTGGAAGCGGTGGGATGACAGAGGGGGTTGGGATTTTGAAGGGAGAAGTCCAGGTCAGAGCCTCAGCCCGTGCAAATCCTCTGGGATGAGCCGGATTCCAGCATCCCAGAGCTGGCAAAGCTGGAAGTGCAGATGTCCGGGCAAAGCAACGAACCCCCGGAATTCTCTTTAAATGACAGGAATAAAAGGAAAACATCTCGGGGAAGTGGATGCAAACCATCCCTAATCACAGCCAGGAGATCAACTTCGCCGCTGAGGGGCTCAGGGTGGGGACGGGAGGAGCGGGAAGGAATCGATTTTTGCCGTTCCACGCCGGGGTCGCACTGACGGACACGGAGCAGCTGCTGGGGGCACAGCCTGACCACGGCGATCCAACCTGGGGGACACAATCCCCCGGCAGGACGCCCCCAGCTCCGGGGAAATCCGTCCTCCCGGAGGTAAGGAGCGAAACGCCGTGCTGGAGGCGATTGTCCTCGTGGATGCGGCCGCTGGGAAATCTGCTGGAGAAACAAGCTGAAAGAAAACATGGAAAAAAAACCCCGGGAGAAAATCTGCTGGTCCCTCTCTCCGTGGGGATTTTTCAGGCAGTGACATAGTCCAAGGATGGATTCTGGCTCTGGAGCTTCCAACTCCCAGCCTGAGAGCACCACTGGGATTCCTCTTCACCCTCTCATGGAACTCCGGCGGATATTGAGACTCTTCCCTATTAATCCTTCCCCCTTATGGGCCTTTCTGGCCTTCAGCGAGAGCAGAAGGTGAATTCATCAAGGGTGGCCACAATTCCAGAGGAATTTCTTCCTGGAAAGGGCGGTCAGGCATTGGAAGGAGCTCTCAGGGAGGATTGGAGGTGTCCAAGGATTTCCTGGATGTGGCACCTGGAGCTCCGAGCTGGGGACAAGGTGGGCATGGGGCATGGCTGGGACTTGAGGATCTTGAAGGACTTTTCCAGCCTCAGCTCTGGGATTCTGGGATTCTGGGATTCCGGATTCCGGGATTCCGGGATTCCAGGATTCTGGGATTCTGGTCAAAGAGTGCCCAGAGGGTCATGTGTGGGATAATTTAGTACCAAAAGCAGGATACCTGAAGCATTCAAGCAGATTCCATGGGCCAAAAAATTATCTGGTCAAAAACTCCCAAAAATACCTCAGAGCAACAGCAACGACGCCATTCCAAAAGCAGGGATGCAGCTCCGATCTCTCCTGGATGGCTCTGAGCACTCCTGCGTTTATGAACGTTGACATCAGCACCGGATGGTGTTTTTTATTCCGTTTCACGCTTTGTTAACTTCTCTCAATTACACGGGACGATCTTTTTTTTTGTCGTTGTTGTTGGGTTTTTTAATGTGTGTTGTTTTTTTAAATGCCCAAACTTCTGCCTGTTCCCAATTACCAAAATGAAGGGGGAAAAAACAAAAAACAAAAAAAAAAACAACAAAAAAAACCCCCAAAAAAACAAGAAAGAAAGAAAGAAAAACAGAGTGGAAGAAGCTGGCACCGAAGTGAAGCCAAGCACACAATGGAACAGAAGAGTTGGAGGCTGGAGAGATGGAGGAGTTAAGGCACGTGGTCGTAGGAAGCAGAGGAAGGCACTGACAAAGATAGAAAGAGGCCTCGAGGATTTCACAAACCCTGAAGGAAATGTCAGAGATATTTCAGTGATAATTATCCCTGCCTTCTGCTCCGGGTGTTTAGAGGATTTATGTTGCCTTGGAACAACAAAAAAGCCAAATCAGGACCTGCATTTTGGGGTGGGGGGGGTAATTTGTTAAAACTTAATAAACGCAACCAAAGCTTCTCCCTGTGCCAGAGGTTCACCTTCAGCAGGAAAACTGAGTTATCCAGACCTTTAAATAGCTCGGGATGTGCGGTTTGCCGGGCTGTTGAGCCTTTCTCCAGCGTTCAAAGTTGTTTTTAACGCAATTGAAGATGTTTTTGATTCAATTACTGCATTAGTGGGAGGCTGAGCGGGCTCGGGGTTATGGCTCTGCGAGTTAATGTTCACACCCCTTTCGGGCGTCCCGGAGGAGCTCCGCGGGCTGGCGGCCAAAGCTGAGCTTGACTCGGCTCCCAGCGTGCGAGCCAACTGTTCCTGCATTTCATTTCTGTCATATCCTGGACATTAAAACACCATTAATCCAAACCTTTTGTTTCGAAGAACAACTGCGCTGTAAAACAGCGAGGGGAGCTGCCAAAGTTCCCTCAGAGCTGTGCAGCATCGCGGTCGTCCGCACAAGATGGGATGCAAAACTCAGAAAAATCGGGTTATTTTCTGTTATTTGGGCCTCAAACATGCTGCAAATAAGATTTTTTCCCCCTGCTTGGCTTTGCTGTGGGATGAGGGGGAATGAGTCCGAGAGCAGGTTCGTCCCTGTGGGATTCCGCAGCAATTCCCACCGTTTAACCACTAAATAAGGGGCGAGCTGGGAAAAGATTTTGCTGTTGCGAAACGCGTTAACCCCGGGCTTTATTCTGGAAGTGGCTCTGTCCTGCTTCCATTGGCTTTTCCAGGGTAACATGAGAACCACTCCAGCTTTTTTCTTCCCAAATTGCTGGGTGATTCAGCACGGTCTGGGAGACGCCTCCAGAGGCACGTTCCCTGGATTGGCCACAGGAGTCAGGGATACGGCCAGGATTCCAGCAGCTTCCCCATCTCCACATGGGTCCCGTTATTTTATCCGTGCTCGTTTATTTATCTCTCATTAATTATTTTAACGGAGGGGCGGAAAAGGCGGCAAGGGGTGAGGCTGGAAAACCCACGAGGCAAGGGATTTTTCCCAGACTTGCTCCAAGTATTCCCTTTGTCCTAAAAACACCTCAGCAGCCACCATTCCCACCAGGACGTGGCCTGATATTCCCATGGGATGGACGGGCACATCCCCATCCCAGACACAGCAGCCGAGGAAAACGTGGAATCAGAGAAATCCCTGAGGCTGGAAAAGCCCTTTGGGATCAGCAATTCCAAGGGTGCATGAATCCAGCCGTGTCCTTGTCATCCTACTCCAAACCCTCATTCCCAGACACCCTTCCCGGTTTTCCACAGCCTCCCCATGGAATGTTGACTGCCTCCTGCAGAGGCCTCAGCTTTTCCATCCGTGGTCAAACGAGCCGGGAGATTCAAACACCACCGCGCACCTTCCTGCCCCACCCAGGCCGGATCCGCTTCCCTGGCTTCCCGAGGCTCTGCGGGAGCTGCATCCATGACCGCTTCCCTCTCCTCACGGTGCCTTTGGGATCAGGATGATGACGATGATCACAGCCGAGTGTCAGGATGTGATTTTTCACCCTGGGGTGATTTTCGGGATGTCCTGTGCAGGGCTCGGAGTTTGGCTCGTTGGTCCTTGTGGTTCCCTTCCAAGTTTGGATATTCCTTGATCCCAGGACACCCTTCAGCAGCTGCTCCCTGGCTCCCAGGGACTGAGTGCTGGGCTGGGCTCCTTTCCCAGAGCAGCTGAATCTCCAGGAATCCCCCACCCCTTGAGGAATATTCCAGGTAAAATCATCCTGGAGCTTTTCGGGCGCAGCGGTGGCTGCATCATTTTAAGGACCAAGTGTTTCCTGCACGTCCCTTATTCCTCCAGAGCTGGCAGCTGGAATTGGATGCTGATGGAAGAAGGGGAAGTTAGGAACTGGAAGGAGGATTTAGGAAGCGAAGGAGGATTTAGGAAGCGAAGGAGGATTTAGGAAGCGAAGCCCTGCAGGAGGATCTCTGGCACCAGACATCCAGGAGCCACGGAAGCGGCGCTGAGCCTTCCAGGATGGGTTTGGAGGGGCTTTAAAGGAAGTTCAGACCTTCTCCCTAAAAAGGACACATCCAAACATCAACATCCATGACTCAGCTCATGCCTCTGGATCAACCTGCCATTCCCAAAGAAAACCTGGGATGCCCTTGCCAGCAGGTTGGGCTCCTTCAGCGCACGCTCCCCGTCTTTCATCCCGGGGCTGATCGCGGAATATTTTCAGAGGAATTTAAACCACCGTAAATCCAAGGCAGCTAAGAGAGAAAGAAAGAAAGGGGGGAAAAATAAAAATAAATCCAATACCACCAGGAGAGAGGGAAAGATCTTTCCCCAGGCCACAAATTCTGAAGCCCCCAGACGAATTTATGACCTGGTGGTTAAACCGACGCTCCTGCAGTGCAGGACCCATCCTGAAACAGGCGGAGATGGATCCATGAGCTGTGCTTTGGGCAGGATGTTTTGCCCCCACTCACCGCAGCGTTGTCTCCAAAACCTCCCAAATCCCATCCCGAGCATTCCCCCTCCTCTCCCTGCGTTAAAAGCCTCGTTTTGGCTCCGGCTGCAAGGAATAACAGGACGGGGAAGGGGAGGGAAAAGGGATCTCCGTCAGCTGCTAAACATATAAACCTGCAGATTTATTTGGTAGGAATAATCCCTGAAGGAGAAACAGATCCAATACTTCATCATCCCACAAACTGCCCACATCTGTTCGGAGACAGCAACAGGCGGCCGGGAACATGTGCCAGGAGCGGCTCGGAGGCAACCTGTCCCTGCTTCCCTGCATCCCACATCCCGCTCCCAGAGATGTTTCTGGATGCTTTTCTTCCTTGTGGAGATTCCCTCGGCTTCTCCTGGGCTGGGGAAGTATCCCGGGACAGCCTGAGGAGTACATCTCAGAGTCTGTAGTGGGATTTCCCCCCCAAAAAATCTGATGTGTGGCTGACTTTAACCTGGAATTCTCTACCATAAACATCAGGAAAAATATTTCCTCCGGTGGCTTCAGCCCTGGAGATGATGGCACAAAGTGCTGGGCACTTCCCACGGGAAGCGCAGCCCACAGCGCCCTAATTTTGGCATTTAATCAGGATTTCAGCTCTTTGGGAACGCAGAAATTCGGAATAACCCAGCGCCTCCGTCTCCAGGGTTGTCACAGGACCAGGATCATTCCAGCTGGATCAGGAGCCTGGCAGGGAAAAAAGTCCACCCTGCAGAGAGGCACTGAAAAACACCCAAAATCAGCCAAATTTCATTGGATGAATCCACTCAGCAAAGAAACGCTTGGAGGAACGGATGGAGGAAGGCGCTGTCGGGCTCTCCGGGTTCCAGGATTTCCAGAGCCGCTTCCCACGGGGAGCACAGTGTGATAATTTTGGCGTTTAATTAGGATTTTAGCTCTTTGGGAACCCAGAAATTCGGAATAACCCAGCGCCTCAGCTGGGTTCCTGCCCATGACCAGGATGCTCCCGCTTGGATCAGGAGGACAAAAACCCACCCCGCAGAGAGGCGCTGAAAATTCACCCAAAATCAGCCAAATTTCCAAATGCCCTCAGCATGGAAACCTTTGGAGGGACACGTGGGGCCAGGCGCTGCAGGGATTTCCAGGATTTCCAGGCTCTCCCTGTTTTGCCGTCAGGGGAGGGAAGCAGGGCTGGATCCGCGGCTGTCAAAGGGCGATTGTGGGGGTTTGGAGCGGGGCAGGGTGGAAGGGGCTGGCGCTGGAACAGCTCCCCGCGGCTCCCCTGCGAGAACCACGCGGCTCCGTTGACTTTTCGCACCTCATTAAGGAGGAAAACTCACCAGGCTCCCGGTTGACGTTCCCGGGATCGCGCTCCCGACCGGCAAACAGCGGCTCTGTGTTTGGGCTCTCGTTATTTTGGGGCCCGGGCTCAGCTGGAAAAAGCTGCTCGACGAAACTGCCCCAAGAGTTTAATTGTCCGAGTTTGGGCTCCAATAAAATCCTCAAGTCTGGGCCTTTGGTTTTCCAGAGGGAAAACGATCCCGCTCGGATCCGTGTGGAGGTGCAGCCCCTGGGCTGGGGGCTGTCCCCTTTGCTGGGCACGGGGTGTGGGGCGGATTTGGGATTTCTGGATCTGCACCTGCAAAAAGATGGATCCTGTGGGACAATCCAGAGCCTGGTGTCACCTGGAATGTGCCCAGAGCAGAGTGGGCACGGAAAAACGATGGACAAGACCGTGGAAAAATGGCGGACAAGGCTGTGGAAAAATTATGGACAAGGCCATGGAAAACTGATGGACAAGGCCATGGAAAACTGATGGACAAGACTGTGGAAAAATGGCGGATAAGGCTGCGGAAAAATGGTGGACAAGGCTGTGGAAAAATTATGGACAAGGCCATGGAAAACTGATGGACAAAGCCATGGAAAATGGTGGACAAGGCCCTGGAAAAGCAGCTGGAAATGTCTGGAAGAAGCAACTCAAGGGATGCCATGAATGTGAAAATCCCTCCCTGAGGTTTTATATAAATGTCCAACTCCATCCTAATTTTGTCCTTGGGACCATCGCAGGATCTCTGCTCTGGACGACTCTCAGCAAAAATTTTGAAACACAAAATTAAATTATAAACGCATCAGCACAAATTCCGCTCAATTCACTCTATTTCTCATTTAATTTGAGCGACACGCAGGAAATAAATACTAAAAATTACGGCAAAAAAATAAAAATATGATTTGTGTGAATGTGTCATGGCAGGTTTTCATTTGGCTACTTTTTAGTTCCTGGAGTGGGAGAACTGCAAATAAAAACACCCCAGGAAGCTCCAGTTCTGGGTCAAAAGCCACAGTTTATGTCACAAACCCCTCAGGGGACAACTTTTGACGCGAGGAGCAGAACGGATAATTCGGAAAACACAATATGGGGGACTTAATGCAGGTTTAGGATTGAGGAAATCGATTTTTTAAATGGGAAGCAATTTTTGGAAAGCGTTGGATCCAAGAGGAGACACACAGATTCCAGGGGGACAGGCTGGAAATTACTTTTCTTTTTTTTTTTCCAGTGTGGGATCGTGTTACTGGTGGAAAAATTGACCTGCAGGGACCGAGTTCCTCCTTTGTGCCGCTGACCATCTGCCAAGACCTGACTCCCTCTGGGTGTTAGGGGTTCAAAATCCAAGTGCTTCAAGGCCACGTTTAAACCTGAGCCTTGTGCTCTGCCCAAGGCTTCCTCCACATCCCAAATAAAAATCCTAAAACTGAGCTCATCTGGGACAGAAGTGCCGCCCTTTGTGAGGACAACATCAAAACCCTTCAAAACCCCATCGTGAGACGCCCTCAAACCTTCTCCATCAACCCATGAGGAGCCCAGACTCCAACCACTCCGTTCTCTTGGCTGCTCCGACAACTCCGGCATTCCAGGGAAATCTCGGCAGATTTTCCTCTGTCTTGTCCCAGGATATTGCAATTTTTGAGTGTCCTGAGCCCCGCTGAAGGTCAGGAGATCCCTGGATTTGGTGTTTTGGATGGGAACAGCTCCAGCTCGGAGCGTTTTGGTGGAGCAGACACCAAGCCAGGTGTTGTCTGCCTTTCCCTGTTTTCCTTCCTGCCCCTCTCGGGGTTGGGATTTGATCCTTTTTGAAGTGAGGTTTTTCCTTGTCGCAGTTTGATTCGGATGAACTCGGAGGAGAATTCCTCTCGGCAGCCCCCTGGAATGTGTGGAGGAGGTTGGAGTTCAGGTTGGTTTTTTTTCCACAGTCTTCCCCGGGTTTTGGTTTGGAAACCCCAGATTCAAATGGAAGATTGGGGACTGAGATAAAATAGATCTGAGATCCAACTTAACCTGGTTTTGCTTTCACAAACCCCAAACCATCCTGGTTTGCTCTTCACAGAAATGAGGGAGGGAACCCCCCCAAACTTTCAACTGACCCCTCCTCGAAATTCTTTTGATGCCCAAAATGAAATTGGAAGCGAGATTCACACAATTCTTGGGGGAAGAAGAGGCCTCAAAACAAGAGGTTCTGACCCTGGATGGACGTGACCCAGCACAGCTTGGCAGCCCAAATTCTGAAGTCATTGATCCTGGGAAAAGCAATAAATCCCGTCTGACAGCTCAAGAAAACCCAGTGTGACCTTGGGCTTCGTTTTGATCCCACTGATGCAGCTGGAGACCAGAAAATGGCAGCTCTGAGCCAGAAGCCAACTGGAAAATGGGTGGGGAAAAAAAAAATCCATCCTGCTGAGACGGGGAATAGGAAAGTGTCTCTCCAGGACAGCGGCATCCCTGAGATCACTGCCTGAATTTATTCAAAATCATGGAATGATGGAATCAGCGAGGCTGGGAAAAAAAATCTCCAGGACCATTGAGTCCCAGCTGTGCCTGATCCCCACCTTGTCCCCAGCCCGGAGCTCTGAGTGCCACATCCAGGAATTCCTGGGTCACCCCCAGGGATGGGCACTCCCAACCTCCCTGGGCACTTCCAAGGCCTGAAGCCCTTTCCATGGGGAAATTCCTGCTGCTGTCCAGCCTGGATTTCCCCTGGAGCAGTTTGAGGCCGTTCCCTCTCCTCCTTGTCCCTGTTCCCTGGGAGCACAGCCCGACGCCTCCGGCTGTCCCCTCCTGTCAGGGACCTGTGCAGAGCCACAAGGTTCCTCCCGAGCCTCCTTTTCTCCGGGATCATTCCCCCTCCAGCTGCCTTTCCGCAGGCAGGGGAAAGCTGGGAAAACAGCCCTGTCCCCCGTCAGAAACCCAGGGAGTGTCCAACTGGCTCCGGTGGGATGGAAAACACAACATCTCCCAACAGGAACTGTTTACTTCTTCCTCCCACCACCTTGGGCTGCAGCGGCAGCGGCCAGCTCGGATCCTGCAAGTTCTCAGGAGCTCTGGAAGCAGGGTTTAGGGCTGAGCCCCGCCAGGCTGAAGGCTCCCAGCCCTCCGGGTCAAGGCCTTTTAAGGACTCTTTTATTGCGACTTTAGCGAATCCATTAAAAAAAAAAAAAAAAGGAGAAAGGAAAACAATCCTCCTGAAGATTGCACCTTTGAAACGACAGCTACCTGCGAAGTCTCGCCACGGTAGTTCAAAGTGTTGGAAAAGACGCTTTTACATTGAGCAGGGAACAGCAGGTTTTAATCTGTTGTGAGGGGTTTTTTTGGGTTTTTTATGTTTTTTTTCTCCCCAGCATGTTCCGAGTCTGTTCTATGAGTGTTATCTGTCCGGTTTCCAGGTTTTTATAATCCGCTGGGGCCTGTGTAAATCTCAGGATTTCCTCTGCAGACTCGGCTCATGTTCCACAGCTGTGCTGGAGCACATGTGTGAGGAAATTAGAAATGAAATCAGCTGATCCAGCGTGGATTAGGACAAGGAGAGGGACCCGAGCCCTGCAGGCTCCAGGCCTGGCCAGGGGTCAGTGCCACCCTCCGGAGCGTGGCTGTGGCTGGATCGGCGTCCCCTCACAGGAGGAGCGACCTCTGCTCCCTACCCAGGGCACCCCTGAGCCCTTCACTCGGATGGTGGGGAGGTCCTGGAACAGATTCCCAGAAAATCCATGTCTGCCCCATCCCTGGAAGTGTCCAAGGCCACGTTGGGCAGGGCTTGGAGCACCCTGGGGTAGTGGAAGCTGTGCCTGCCCATGGTGAGGGGTTGAAACTTAGATGACCTTTGAAATTTCCCTCCAACCCAAACCATTCCAGGATTTTATGGTGTTGGTTTTCCCCATCTCTCGCTCGTCCAGTTGCAGAGGTTTGCACCGTCAGGAGGTGTCAGCTCGGAGGAAGCCACGTGAGGTTAACTGAGGTCATGGTTCCATAAATGCTTGGAACTGGATTCCCTGTGTCCATCTGCTCCTGCGGAACCTGGTTCCCACAAAACTCCTCCAGCTGGGAACCAGCAGCAGGGAATGGACCTTGCAGGATGCTCGAGTAGGGCGGGGTGATGTTTGATCCCAAAACCTGCAAATATCCCACAAAGTCAGTGCCAGCAGCAGCCCCTGGACCTTGCAGGATACACCAAGGGCAGAGCAATGCCCAGGCCCAGCGTCTGTCCATGGCAGATGCTTCCTGGGATGATGGGAACTTCCCTGTCCCAACACTTCCCTCTTGGCAAACCTTGCTCAGCCAAGTGGAGAATCCTGCTCCATGTGGTCCACGTGTTCCATGTTCTTCATGTTCTCCCTGTGCTCCATGGGCTCCATGTGCTCCATTTGTTCCATGTTCTCCCTGTGCTCCATTTGTTCCATGTTCTCCCTGTGCTCCATGGGCTCCATGTGCTCCATGGGCTCCACAGCCTCTGTGTGCTCCATGTGCTCCATGCTCTCCACATTATCCATGGGCTCCACATGCCCTCCCATGTTCCATGTTCTCCATGTGCTCCACATGCCCCACATGTTCCATGTGCTCCACATGTTCCACATGCCCCACATGTTCCATGTGCCCCACATTCTCCATGGGCGCCACATGCTCCATGTGTTCCATGTTCTCCATGTTCTCCATGTGCTCCTTGTGCTCCACACACTCCACAAGTTCCCTGTGCCCCACATTCTCCATGAACTCCACATGCCCCACATGTTCCATGTGCCCCACGTGTTCCTTGTACCCCACGTTCTCCATGGGCTCCACATGCCCCACATGTTCCCTGTGCCCCACATTCTCCATGTACTCCACGTGCCCCCCATGTTCCATGTTCTCCATGCTCTCCATGGGCTCCACATGCCACACATGTTCCATGTGCCCCCCACGTTCTCCCTGTGCCCCCCATGTTCCTTGTGCCCCCCATGTTCCCCCATGTTCCCTGTGCCCCTCGTGTTCCCTGTGCCCCATGTTCTCCATGTGCCCTCCATGTTCCCTGTGCCCCCCACGTTCTCCATGTGCCCCCCATGTTCCCCCACGTTCCCTGTGCCCCTCGTGTTCCCTGTGCCCCACGTTCTCCGTGGGCTCTGGCAGAGGGCAGGGCTGAGCCCCTGGGGCTCTGGGGTTTATTTGATGCCCCCTGCTCTGCGGGGCCCTATCAAAGCCGGGCTTAGCGTGGGCTCAGACTGAGGGGGCCAGGCAGGGGTTAAGTGGAGCCCGAGGGCTACGGCAGTTTGGGGCTGAGCCTTTCCCTGCCAGCAAATCCCACTTCAGACACATTCCCCCCACACAGCCAACTTTTGGCCCTGGAGATGGGTTTGCCACGAAATCCCCACGCCAGGGGAGTTCGACCTGCTTGAAGTTCTCCTCCGAGAACTCCGGGGTCAGGAGGGTCACCAGAGAGGGTCACTCCTTCCCTCGGAGGGATCCAGGCGCATCCCAGGAATCTGCTGTGGGATTTCTCAGTCCTCATTTGTTTCATTATTTTTTTAGGCTTCTTCCTCCCCGTGACTATGATGAGGAGCCCAAATTCCCAGTCGCAGGACCATTCTCCACTCCCATTAGAGAAGGGAAACCTGGCAAAGCTCTCCAGGCTTTCCAAAGCTGGGAACACCAGGGAAGGGAAGGGAATCGAGGTAATTGCAGCATTGAGAGTGGCACTGCAAAAAGCGTGGACAGCTGTGGGTGAACCCTGCAGTTCCATCACGCCGAGCAGGTAAATTCAACTAACTCCTCACCTGAACCGTTCCTCCCTTTTCCAGCACCTGGAGGATCACACACATCCCTTTATCTCCGGGTTGTCTCATGTGGAATTGGCAGCTGGGCCAGCTCCAGATGCCTGCGCGGAGCTGGAATTCCTGAAAGACTTTTCAAGGGGTGAGCGCTGCATTCCACGGTCTGGCGGCACCCCCGGCCCCGCTCCTGGAGCGGGAGACGAAAGGGAATGAGGCTTGGAGAGCGAGTTCCCAACGAGATCCGTGGATGTGACACCCGTGGGGCTGGAAAACCCCGCTCCTCTTCCTTTTAAAGGAGTTGGAGGAGCAAAAGAACGGGAATCTGGCCCAGCTTTCCTGCATATTCAAGCAGCATTTCTCCCTCTAGGCCACGGGCTTGTGCGCAGGGAAGCAGAACAAAGGGAAAACACAACTGCTGTGAACTGGGATGAACTTCCAGGCAAAGCTGGGAGGAGGAATTCCAGCTTTTGGGAGCTGCTTGGTGTGCTGGCCACTGGTCCTGACCCTTGGCCAGCTCAGCTTTACATGGATTTGTAGTCAATAAATTCCTGCCCTGAATTCCTGGTGGGCTCTGGTGCCAGTTTGGAAAGGGTGGTGGGAGCTGGTAGGACACTCCTATGTCCAGCTGTTCCTGGCTTTGGAATCTGGCTGGAATAAGGTTGGTCACCTGGGATCGAGGCGAAGGTGCCTCCAACAGGGAATGTTTGGTTTCTCCCAGGGCAAGCACAGCAATTCCACGCAAATACTGCTCCAGACAGTAAAATTTCTGAGGAAACAGGGCTGGACTTAATCCTTAACCAACATTCCTGCTCCTGTGGAGAAGGGTGTCCCAAGGGAATTTCCTACAATCTTGGTAAGAGATGACCCTGAGCTCCAGAACTTGGTTTCCTACATGGAATTCTCGCCCTTCCGAGTCTTTGATGCCTCAGGAGGTGCAAACTCTGCCTTCGTTCTCCTCCCTGATGAAGCACCTGCACTAATTGGATTCTCTGGCTCTTAGCGGGAGTTTTGAGCAGTGCTGCATTGGGATCATGCTCTGGGAATTTGGGAAGCAGCTCCGGAGCAGGGAAAGCTCGGGAGAAGAGCTGTGAGCTTCCCAAAAGCTGGGAGGGAGGGGCTGGAAAACTCCTGGAATTGGGATTCTTGGGTGCTTTTGCATCACCCATGAGGCTCCGGGCCTCACAGCCGTGAGATACGGGATTGGCACATCCATGGGGAAAAATATTCCCACTTGGAGCTGCAGAAGCTTCCAGCAGCTTTGCTAATCCAGGACCAGCAGCTGTGGAACACGTTTGGAGAGATTTCCCACTTTCCCTCCACCTGTTTGGCTCTTTGGCCCTGGTGGGGCGAGGAGCCTCCATGCCGTTGGATTTATGGAATTTTGGTGGTTCCCGTGCGATCCCGGGACACCGAGGAAGGTCCGGAGTGCGCCACCCCCTACCAGGGCTCTTCCTCCCACCTCTGCTCCGTGGGAGGCCCAGTCCATCCCCATCCCTGCCCCATCCCGGCGGCGGATCCGCGTCCCGAGGATCCCGGCTCGCCCCGCGCTTGTTGTTCCTCCCGAACCACCCAGCGTGCGGACAGATGTGCTCCCTCAGATCCAGCTGTTCCGGGGGAGGGAATTGCAGCTCCCAGCTGTTTGTCCCTGCTCCGCTGCCAGCGGGGCCGCCGGGGTCAGCGCTCCCTCATCCATCTCCGTCCGGAGAGCTCCGTGAGCACGGACCTGCTGCTCCTTCCCTGCTGGAATTCAGCTCGGGCAGGAAGAACCTTGGGAAAACTCCTTCCCTCCATCCCAGCATCAGCATCCTGCAGGACAGGGTCGGGGTGATGCTGCTGCGGAGCTTCCCGGGGCACCCTTTTGGCATGAAAAATTCCTTGGATTGGCTCGTTGTGGTGCAGAATTCCTGCTCATCCCTCTGTCCCATCTTTCCCTGCATTCCCACCCCCAAGGAAAGCTCGGGGCAGTGGATCCCAGGCCATGAGCCAGCAGATTTTTAGGATTAATCCCATCCTTCCCTCTCCCTGGGTAAGGCAGGGATCGCCCCTCTCCTGGTTTCTCCCTGCTTTGTAAAACAGGAACAACGATCCCGACTTTTCCCACCTCCCTCGAGGATTGTTGGATAACGCTTTGTAAACACTCCGGCGAGTGAAATCCCAATGATTGGAAAACCCAAACCATCCCAGCCCTCCTCAGGAGTGGGATTCCCAACAAAGCAGGATCCACTAAAACGTCGGGAAATCCGTGTGAGTGCGTCCAAGTGGGCAGGAGCAGCAGTTTGAGCTCGGCTTAACTTGATTCATGTGGGTTTTGGCTCAGATTAGCCGAGCTTAAAGGGAACAAGGATCCTATTTCTGCTCCCGATTCCTAAGCTTGGGTGGGATTTTGTTTTTCCCTACTTTTTTTTCCTCTCCCACTTTTCCCTCCTCAGACGACCTCTCCTGGATCCTCGCTGTCTTCAGGAACGTTTGGGTGCGCTGGGTTTCATCTCCAGCCCCAAAGTGTGGCTCAGCCTCCTTTATTTCTAGCCAAAAGCCAAACTTAGGGAAAAATTCCCATTCCCCCCCTTTTTTTTTCATTTTTTCCAGGCATGCACAATGCATTCCCCCTCCGGAAAAGCAGCGACACATCTGGAGAGTGTTTTCCGAGGAATTGTCAGAGCAGCGTCCTCAGCTTCGTGTTTTTATGTTAAAAATCGCTGAGGGGAGGAGGGAACCCAGGAGAAATGTTAAAAAAAGAGTGCAGCAAATTAAAAAAACACAAAAAAGCTATAATTACAGGGCTGTAATTATTATATAAGTAATTATAAATAAAATAAAATAAAATAAAATAAAATATAAAAAACTAAACTAAACTGAACTAAATGAAATGAAATGAAATGAAATAAAATATAAAATAAAATTAAATTAAATGAAATAAAATAAAATTTAAAAATAAAAAACTAAACTAAACTGAACTAAGTAAAATAAAATATAAAACAAAATGAAATGAAATAAAATAAAATAAAATATAAAAATAAAAACTAAACTAAACTAAATAAAATGAAGTGATATAAAATAAAATATAAAATAAAATGAAGTGAAATAAAATAAAATAAAATATAAAAATAAAAAACTAAACTAAATAAAATGAAATGATATAAAATAAAATATAAAATAAAATGAAATTAAATAAAATAAAATAAATATAAAATATAAAAATAAAATATAAAATATAAAATGAAATGAAATGAAATGAAATGAAATAAATATAAAATATAAAATTAAAATATAAAATATAAAATGAAATGAAATGAAATAAAATAAAATAAAAATTAAAATAAAATAAAATAAAATAAAATAAAATAAAATAAAATAAAATAAAATAAAATAAAATAAAATAAAACATACCAGAGTTTCCATATGGGAAGGGTGGGAATCTGATCTTACAGAGGAGTTTGCAGTTGGCAAAGCTGTGATTTGATGATTTATTCCTGATATTTTTTTCCCTGGGGGTGTCCTCAGGGAGGGGGAAACCTTTGGGAGCAAAGAGGATCCATGTTTTAGGCTGGGCTGAGGATCCTGGGGAAAAGCAGAGCCTGGATCGCAGGGATTGGGATTTTTCCTGGTGGAAGGAGCCTGGTGTGGCTCTGTCCCTGAGGCTGCCGAGATTCCGAGCCTTACAGAGCCTCTGGGAACGGATCTTGGCAAAATCTCGGCGATTTCAGAGGTGGTTAAACTTCAGGAATTTCTGGGAATTGTGCAGAAACCACTCAAAACGTGTTTTATGCATGCCTGCTGCCCGTGGCAGGGATGCAGGGATATTCTGGATGCACGTGGGCACGGCTATCCCTCGTTTTGGGACGCTCCGAGCATCGAGGTGCTGTTCCATGTGGAAAAACAATTCCTGAGGAGCCCAAACAAGCAATAAACTCCCAAGAAATGCTCTCAGTAAATAAATCACGACCCCAAATCTGTTGCTTCCTGCCCTTCCTTTCCGTGCATCCCTTGATGAGCTGCACTTGGCAGGTCCAAAAGCACCTGAATTCCTTTATTGGCTCCTTCCAAGGGGATATAAAGCATTCCCAGGAACCAATGGGAAGGGGAATCCTAAAAAGCCACGGTGACAGCTGCATTCCAAAGGCAGAGAGACAAAGGAATGGTAGAATAATCTGGAGTGAAATAAAGATTTTAATAGGAAAGCGGAGTCTTGGGAGAGCGAACACGATCCAAAGCAAACCAGACTTTTATTTGGGGATCTGGGAGAGGGAGGGGGGAAAAAAAAAATTCCTCTCAGTTTTTTTCCCCCCCTTAAAGCAAATTATTCCTCAGGGAGCAGTTTCAGATCTGCTGCTAAATTATTAAACTCATTCTCCGGGGAGAAGGGATCAAATAAACATCCAGCATTCCATGGTTTTTGTGTTTCATAACCGAAGGAGATTCCGGTGAGTGGAAAAGCAGCCTGGCCGTGGATAACCAGGCAACTGGAATAAAATCATCGGATGTTTGGGAATGCCGAGGAGACGTGGAGCCTTCAATAAATCGACAGCTTAAAACAAAACAAAACAAACAAAAAAATCATTTTATTGGGATCTGGAGGCCAAGGTTCTCCCAGGTCTGGAGGAAGTTGTTTCCCAACACGTTGGATGGAGGAGGTGGGGCATTTGTCTGTGCCAGAGTGAGGCTGAGAGGGACAAAAAGATGGGAATGGATCCGGGATTCTGTCACGGATCAGAGCAGGTTTGGTTGGAGATGTGGGAAGGAAGAGCCAAGGAATGGGATCCTCCAGACCAGCTGTGAGGGAGAGGGTGGAAAATCCCCCCAGGACCAAGAGCTGGAGGAAAACCCTCTGGCATTCAGGGATGGGAGACATTCCATGCCCTGATCCCAGCATCCTCACGCTTTTCCCAGCCTAAATCGGCTCTTCCCAATCTCACTTCTGTGCCTGGAGTTTGCCAGTCCTGGAAGTCAGGGAGAAGATCCAGGAGTGCTGCAGTGGGAATGCGGGAGAGGTGAGGGAATGATGGATGGTCGGGAATGTTTTAACCCCTTGTCACCCACAGCAACCCACCTCCTTTCCCGCCTCCTTTTCACCTGGAATTAGGTCTGGATGTCCCCACACAAAAATCAGGCACGGGAGAGCTTTGAGATCTCGGTCTCGGCAGGTTTTCCTTATCAGAAACCATTCCAGAGCAGAGATTCCCAAGGAAAAGAATTCCCTGATTTCACCAGCCCAGGATTCCCTTCCCGATGGCACAACCAGATCCGTGCAATTCCATAGGATTTTGGGATTTTCTGGGTGCTTTCCTGAAGGAAAATACAATCCCACATCATTGGAAATCTGTTTTTTTCAAAGAGGGTTTGGATGTTCAGCCTAATATCCATCAAAAACAGGATTTGCATGGGAAATTTTCCATGGATCTTGATGGGAATCTACCCCCAAAATAATGGAGTTAGGATCTGGGAATTTCAGTTTTTTTTCTGTTCAAACAGAGGAAATTTCATTCCTTCTGCTGGTCCAGGGGATCCACCAATCCTTATCTTTTTAGAGAAAAAGCTGTCCACACTCCAGGATTTTATGGTTTTCCTCTTTTACTCTCAGGTGAGTCAGGGTCAGCACCAGCCCTTGGCCAATTTGGCATAAATTCTCCACCAAATTCCCTTTCTCCTCTCTTTTCCGCCATCAGGAAATTCTCTTTTCATGGATATGGAACCGGGAGAAGGAAACACAAAGGGGAAAATCCACTGATCTGGAAGGAATATTGGAGTCTGAGATTCGGCTCCCCAAATATTGAGATAAAAACCAGGGAAATGGGATGGAAAAGGGAATTTTCCACGGCTCGTAGGCTGAGCCGAACAGATTGTGTGAAAAGTCCTGGGATGAAGCAGCGCCTTTCGATCTGGAATCAATCCTGCCAGGAAGTGGAAACATTTGCCGTGGAGTGGGAAACAACACATGGTTGTTGCATTATATTTACTCAATAAAATCCTTTTTTTTTTTTTTTTAATGTAGGATTGGGAAAAGGAAAAAAAAAAGAAAAAAAAAGGCATTTAATAAAAAGAAGGATGCTGGGAGTGCTTTTCCAGTTAAACAGGGAAAGACAAGGAATATTTGTTTTTCTTTTTTGTTTTTTCCATATTCTCAGGATTTTAACAGGTCGGGAACGACCCATCCGTGAGGTTGGAAAAACAAACACCTTTGATTTCTGCCTGACGGTGTCGAGGAGGAACATTCCCCCTGCGCCCGGATCCCAAATCATCCCATCTGCCGTTCCCACGGGGGAGAGAGCCCCTGGACGCCCGGGAGCCGAGCGTTCCCCGGCGAGCGCTGCCAGGCTGGGGGAGCAGCGCTCGCGGAGCCGCGCTGAATTCCCGGCTTTGATTGCCACGCGTGGGACGGCACAGGAGGAGCGTGGGCAGCGGAGCGATGGGAGCGGCGCTCCCACCTCCACGCGCGGCTGTTACCCTGGTTTTTCTGAGTTTTTTTTATTAGCATTTTGAATTTCATAATGGAGTCAGATCTTTTAGTTACTGTAGAATATTAGAGCAGTTTTCTACCTTTCCCACAGATGTAACATAAACAAATCCTTTGTTTTTCGTTCTCTGTCCTTTGTTTGCATATTTCTAACCTGAAAACAATTGTAACTGACAATTGGTCTGGCCACTGAGGCTGAGGGGTGGAAACCCCAAAAAGCCAATCTTCTGCCAGACCCACAAATGTATAAAAAGTAAGAAATAAACAAAGGGGTACTCTTCTTCCTCTCTCCGCTCTCTCAGCAGTGAGCTGGGATCGGAAGAACCTCTGCTTTGCAAAGATATCTTGTGTGCGTGTGACTGCTTTGTGTGTCTCGGTGACACGCGGCATTTCGGCAGGAATCGCACCCTGCCTGGATGGGGAAGGATCCGCTGCCGAGGTTTGGGGTTGTGTAACGGGGTGGGATGTGGGATGTGTCACCCCCCCTGCCCCCACACGGGGATCCAGGTGAGGATCATGATGGATGAGGGGCTGATCCGTGAGGAGCAGGCAGCTTTTCTTTGTCAGAAGCCATCCCAATGCAGAGATTCCCAAGGAAAAGGATTCCCTGATTTCACCAGCCCGGGGTTTCCTTCCTGACTGCTCTGGTCTGTGCAAATCCATAGGAATCTGGGGTTTTCTGGATGTTTCCCTGAAGGAAAATACAATCCCACATCATTGGGAATTTGCTTTTTCAGCTTCCCGTTGGGTGTGGTCATGGCACAGGTTCTGGCTGGTGAGCTGTTCCGTGGTGCAGGGAGGTTTTCCGTGCAAAGTTCGGGAATTGTCTCCATGAAGGTTCCTTTAGGAGCACGGAATGTGGCTGGAGCTCTCCTTCGCTGGGTGGGGGGCAGCTGTTGAGCCCCCTTGTCCAGGGGTTTACAATCTCAGAATCCCGGAATCCCTGAGGTTGGAAAAGCCCCCCAGGACCATCCAGTCCCAGCTGTGCCCATCCCCACCTTGTCCCCAGCCCAGAGCTCCGAGTGCCACCTCCAGGAATTCCTTGGACACCCCCAGGGATGGGCACTCCAAACCTCCCTGGGCACTTCCAAGGCCTGAGCACCCTTTCCGTGGAGAAATTCCTGCTGCTGTCCATCCTGAACCTCCCCTGGCACAGCTGGAATCCTTGGATTTCTCTGATGTGTCAAGGAAAGCTCTGTCAGGTGCTTCAGGCCTGGAGGGAATTTCCCAGGATGGGGATTGGGGAAAGGAGGAGCTGTGGGAATGTCAAGATCATCCAGGGCCACCCCTGCCCTGGCAGCGACACCTTCCACCATCCCAGGCTGCTCCAAGCCCTGTCCAACCTGGCCTTGGACACTTCCAGGGATCCAAGGGCAGCCGCAAATTCTCTGGGAATCTGTGCCAGGGCCTCCCCACCCTCCCAGGGAACAATTCCTGCCCAATATCCCATCTATCCCTGCCCGTAGCCATTCCCTGTGTCCTGTCCCTCCATCCGTTGTCGCTCTCCTGGAGCCCCTTTAGGCCCTGGAAAAGTGGCTCTAAAATCTCCTTGGAGCCTTCCCTTCTCCAGGCTGGACAATCTCGGTTTTCCCAGCCTGGCTCCAGAGCAGAGGAGCTCCAATCCCCTCATCCCCCTCCCAGCTCCCACCAGGGCTCTCCAGTGAAGTCCATTTCCAGGGAAACAGCACCGATTCCTTAATTCCTGCAGCTCAGAGCCGGTTTCCACAGAAACATTTCAAACTCTGAACCTGGAAGACTTCCTTCCCTCAGTTCTCACTGATCCCATTCCTGATGGGAATTATCACAGCCCAGAGCAGCTCAGGCTCCTTCCCGGTGCCCTGACCATTTCCCAGACAGGTAAATCAAGCTGGGAAAAGGCTCAGGATTTAAACCAAGAGCACCCTTGTGCTTATCCCTCATCCTTTCCAACCTTTGCCTGTTGGAAAACCTCCCTGTGGTTTTCTGGGAAGGGAGAGACAACTGGAGACCGGGGAGGGGGGGGGGAAAAACAACTTTTCCTTTCCTCGGAGTGCCTGCAGCTGTCAGCTGAACCCATTCCTGCCCTCTCCAGAACAACAGCTGGAGCAGCCAAAAATGGGATGCTGGGCATGAAGCAGAGCTCCTGCAGGGATCATTTACAGGCAGCACCTCGCAGATGCCACTTCCGTTAAAAAACATAAACTGGGCAGGAAAAAAACACCCCACAGATGGAAAAATTATTTGCCTGACATCGGGAATTCTTGTTGTTACATGACCCCCGCCATGTGTCGAGCTGGAAGAGGCGGGAGGGGAGGAAGAGAGAAACTGGAGGAAGGAAAAATTCTCCGTGAATTCGCTTTTCACCTGTTCTCTCAGGCTGGGTGTCTGGGGGCGTCTGCGCTGGTGGGGGCAAGATGGGGCCACGGGTTTGACTCCAAGGGTTCTCTTCCCCAGAAATACTTCCAAAATGATGGAAATTTCTCTCCAGAAGTTGGTTTTTGGTTTTTTCTTTTAATATTATTTGCTGGCTTGTGCAGTGGTGGGATTGGGCGTTGTTGTTCCCTGGAGAATCCTGATCCAGCTCAGCTTGGAGTAAAGGAGAATTTGGTGACGGGCTCTGATCTGTTTGCTCCTGGTTACCCAGGGAATGTCTGGCTGGAGGATGGGATGGGAGGGAATAGAGGGATGGAACAGAAATGCCGGCACAGCGAGGTTCCTGTGGGCCTCACTCCATCCCAAAGGCTGCATCCAAACCTGTGGAAGCACAGCGGGATCTCCAGAATCCTGGCACAAGCAGAGCTGTGGAGCTGGGGTGAGGATGTGGGGAGCCTGCATGGATAAAGCATCAGGAAAACCTTGGATATCAGGGAAAGGCTCTGTGGTGGGGCACGGGACAGGATTCCAGAGGATGGTCACATTCCCGAGGCTGCCAGAGCTCCGGGAGCCTTCAGGCACAGGGTGGGATTGTTGGGGTGTCCTGGGCAGGGCCAGGGGTTGGATTTGATTATTCTGATCCCTTCCAGCTCAGGACATTCTGGGATTCCATGAAAACATCCCTTCCACCAAAGGAGTCATCGGCCCTTTTCCCTGCTGTGGAGATATCCGTAAGATCTGGGGAGAGATCAATGTAATTTGTGAAGATATCAATATAATCTATAAAAACATCAATGTCATTGGTGAAGATATCAATATAATCTGTAGAAGCATCAATATAATTTGGGAAGCTGTCGATGTAATTTGGGAAGATGTCAATATAATTTTGAAAGATATAAATGTCATTTGTGAAGATATCAATATAATCTGTGATAACATTAACGTCATTTGTGAATATATCACCATAATCTGTAAAAACATCAATAAAATTTGGGATGATATCGATGTAATTTGGGACGATATCAATGTAATTCGTGAAGATACCAATATAATTTGGGACGATATCAACGTAATTTGGGAAAATACCGGTATGAATTGTCAATATCCCGGAGAAAACCTTCCCGGCATTTCTCCTCCGATGCCCCCCAGGTCCGAAGTTCCTGCAAACACCGATTAATTCCAGCGCTGCAGCTGATTAATCACTGCCTCCCCTCGGTGCTGCAGCTCTTGTGGACATCTCAGGGCTTTGTCTGGGGTTTGTTTCCAGCATCACCCGCTTGATCAGAGCCGCTCCCGTTCCACGCACGGCTCATCCCGGAGATCCCGGCCTCTCCCAGCTCCAGGAGTGCCCGAAAAGTGGGGACAAAGTGGGAACGGGAGCACGGGTGGGACAGAGATGGGGAGGAGATGGAGGAGCTTCGAGAGGAGGAGGAGGCAGAGCATCTCCAGGTAGGGTGAGATGGGAAAAGAGAGGGGGAAAAGGGGAAAAGAGGGGAAAAAGAGGGGAAAAGAAGGGGAAAAAGGTAAAATAGGGGGAAAGAGGAGAAAAGAAGGGAGAAGAGGGGAGAAGAAGGGAAAAGACAGGGAAAGTGGGGGAGAAGAGGGGAGGAAACGGGGGAAAGAAGGGAAAAGAGGGGAGGAAATGGGGGGAAAGAAGGGAAAAGAGGGGAAAACAGGGGAAAATAAGGAAAAAGAGGAGAAAAGAGGAGGAAAGAAGGGGAAAGAGGAGGAAAGAAGGGAAAAGAGGGGGAAAGTCCCTGCACAGGAGCACAGGAAAAGTGTGGCTCCTCCATCCCTGGGGCTGTGTGGTGCTCCAGTGAAGCCAGGAATTTCCTCCTCAGTTTGTGCCTCTTCTGGGGCTGGATTAGGGAGCTGCAGGGTCCCTTCAGACCTGTCCTAGTGCGACAAGGGGATGTCCAATCTCCCCACAACATTCCAAAAAAATCCGGAAGCTCCAAAAATGTCCATCCAAGCCACCGGGATCAGGGTGACAACCTTAGAACAGGGGACACTTCCCTCCCTTCCACTTTGCCCTCCCCTTTGGGAACCCGGCACGAATCCCCCTACAATTTGGGCCTTTCTGGATCGAAATTTCGGCATCACAGACCTGGGATTCCCTTCCCGGATCCCGGCGATGCCCATCCATCCCAAATCCCCCTCCATGTGAACTCGGGAAGCCGCACATCCCCGCACCCTCCCTCCGGAGCTTCCCGGAGCTCTGGGAAAAGGCGGCGAGCGCGAGGGAGGAGGGAACTGGAGCCTGGAACTTCAGCCTCCCCAGCGGGGAAAGCATTTGCTGGTGGGAGAACGTTCCCGGTGACAGGTCCCGAAATAATTGTGGAGGTGACAAGAGTGAGCGACACCGGTAATGAGCGCGAGTTGGTGGAGCTGCCACCGCTCGCTGCGCAGCTCTCCGGTCCCCAAGGAAGCTCTGCCGCCCCCGCCGGGCTTAATTTGGGAGAAAGTTTGGGAGTTCGGCTTCGCCCTGAGCGGAGCCGCCCTGCTCCAGCTTCTCCCGTTCCGCTGGGGAGAGATAAACATTAACTCTTGGCGGGTTGAGGTTTGATTTCCAGATGGTTTCTTATTTTCAGCCCTCTGGGGAAGTGTAACTCCTTCGGTGCCCCAAAAATCGTGCCCAAGTGTGGTGTCCTCCCCCGTCGGGATCATCCCGAGGGGGTTCGCCCCTTTCTAGCAGGAGATCAGGGATCATTTCCAGCACTGGAAGGAGAAAATGTCACTTCTAGGGGGTGTTTTTTTCTTGTGGATTTCAGGATTTTTTTTTTTTACAGCAAAAACCTCCTGGGAATGATGGCCAAAACCTTCTGGGAATGATGGCAAAAACCTCCTGGGAATGACGGCCAAAACCTCCTGGGAATTATGACAAAAGTCTTCTGGGAATAATGGAAAAAACCTTCTAGGAATGACGGCCAAAATCTCCTGGGAATGATGGTTAAAATAACCCTCCTGGGAATGACGGTAAATGATCCCACATCTCCTTTTCAGCAGGAGCTCAGGGATCATTTCCATCACTGGAAGGAGCAAATGTCACTTCCAGAGGGTTCTTTCGCTTCTGGCTTTCAGGCAGTTTTGGTACAAATGTTGGGAAAGGGGTTTAGGATCGGGAAAGGTGATGGTGGCCACAGGGCTGGAGTTCTGTCAGGATTTAGGGGTGTGTTTGTACACCCTTGGATTTTTTTTTCCCAGCTCTGGAAATTTGGATTAAATGCTCTGAGAGGGACAAATCCCTCTGGATTCGGAGCAGAGCTGGAGCCTCTCAAGTGAATAACAGGAGACCTTTGGGGTGTGATGGTTTAATTCAGAGGTGGCACCTGGCATTGGGTTGAGATGATCCCAACCAGATTCTGGGCTGGGAGCCATGAAAGATTTGGGCTGTGGGTCCAAACTTCCATGCTTGGGAAGTTAGGGATAGCCAGGGATATTTTGCTGATTTATCACACACTGAGGAGAGAAGGATTCAGCTCCAGGTTCCTCCCACACCGAATCCAGGTGAACATTCCTGTTCCTCCCCTCAAATCTCCCACTGGTGCCTCCAGCAGCAAGGATTTCCCATGATCCTGGGAAAAAAGCTGACATTTTGCTGGCAAAATCAGCCGAATTTTCGAGAGCACACCTCTGGAGTTTTCCATGGTTTCTATATCCAGACAAACTCAGAGAGTTCCCGTTTGTGCCAATCCAACAAGGACACCCCATTCCCTCCCTCCTGACATTCCATGGAGCAGGTTAAAGAGAGGAGAAAAGGTTGGGCTGGAGGGTTGGGAGGCAGCAGGATTTGGAGAACAATTCCCCTAAGTTTTCCTCCTGAGTCCCTGAGATCCCTTGAGCTCCAAGCCCATTCCATGGGACGTGTCCTGCTCTTTCCATATCTAAAACCTTTCCACCACACCACTCAAATCCCTGCTGAATCCAAATTTCTGCTGGGATTACCCATATCTCAACCCCTCCTGAAGTATTAGAACTTCCCAACATAACCACTCCAGATAATTTAGTTCTCCTCTAAATGAATTAAGTCACTAATTTTCTGACCCTTTCCTTTTCATCTGGGAACTCATGTTCCGGAAAGAATTCCAAACTCCCTCCTACTTTTCTTTCCTGCGTGTTTCCTCCTAATTAACGATCGTCAGCTTCAACGCCTCCAGATTATTGCAAGCGAGCGATGCCTCCCTAATTAATAACGTCTTAATCACGTTATCAACCTCTGCCATTGCCAGACAAACTGCGGGGAGAGGATTCCTTCCCTTGGGAAGCTCTCCACGGAAATGATGGATGGTTTGGAACGAATCCCTTTGTGTCTGACACGTGTTCTTCCCGTGTTTATCCCAAACACCCCATTTGGAGATAACGTTATCAGCAAAGGCCTTATCAGGGCAGGTTTCCTCCGTTTATCACCTGCTGTTGGTGTCAGGGTTAACACAGCTCAGGGATCCTTGGGAACCCTTGGATTTGCTCTCCTTCTCCTGGGATAATTGCAATTAACAACATTGATTGTTTTCCTGCTGCAGATAAGGAGCAACTTCCACACGGGGCTGGCGTCTCCAGGCCCCGCATTCCAGGCGGTTTTCCAGAGCAAATCTGGGAAATGTTACGGATCTTTATTCCCCTCTAGTGGCACGTCCACAAAAATCCAGCTGAACGTCCAAACTGCTTCTTCCTCGGGGATCAGATTTTTTTTTTTTTTTTTTTTTTTTTTTTTTTTTTTTTTTTTTTTTTTTTTTTTTTTTTTTGTTAATTGCTTTTCTTCCCAATCCAAATATCCAGGTGATATTTGATTATTAAATTGATATTTGATATAATTTCCAGCTGCCGCTTTTTCCAGGATGGGAATGGGGATCACGACACGTTGTCCTGGAAGAGATTCACCTGTCACTCCCCACAGGATAAAATTGGGAATTATTTGGAGTTAAAGAAGAAGAATTGATGGGAAGAGGAGAATCTTGGGAGAATTGGCATCGCCCACCTCGAAGGTGCTGGGAGGTTGGTTGACTCCAGAATTCCCCAGTTTCCAGCTTTGGCTTTGATTCCTCCAGGATGAGTGGAAAGGGGAAGCTCATGGCACCTCAATTCCCTTGGGAGAAAAACAAATAAAATCTTTTTTCTTTTTTTTTTTTTTTTCTTTTTTTTTTTAGCTCCAGGTTCAGCACCTACTGAAGACTTCCTTTAAAAATTAATCAACGATGGGATTAACAGCAGAATTTCCTTCGGAACCGTTTTCCTAAAATACAAGAGTGTCCTCTAGTGGTGTCATCTCCTGAGTTATCCTTCCCAGGATATGGAAAACAAATTATTTGACTTATTAATTAGTAATAAATAATTAATATCAGATTTACCACTTAGTAACAAAACATAATTAGTAAATATAAGAGCTCTTTTGGGAGCTCAGCCCTCTTTCCCCAATAGTTTTTCTCCTCCTTATCAATCCTGATCTTCCCAAGCCAACCTTGCATAAAAAAATTTGACTAAAAAGAGGGGAATTTTAAATTGGTATTATTCAGGGCATTTGATGCTCTTACAATGGGAGATAAAATTAATCTCTAATATTTTGTTTTAATAAATTAAGACTTGGAACAAAGTTTGGTTTAGGGCCTGGTTTTGGTCTGGTTTTTGTTTGGGGCCTGGTTTGGGGCCTGGTTTTGGTTTGGGGCCTGGTTTGGGGCCTGGTTTTGGTTTGGGGCCTGGTTGGGGGTTTGGCTTGAGGCTTGGTTTGGGTCTTGGTTTTGGTCTGGTTTTGGTTTTGTTTGGGATCTGGTTTTGGTCTTGTTTTGGTCTGGTTTTGGTCTGGTTTTGGTTTGAGGCTTGGTTTGGGGCCTGGTCCAAGGCCCAGCTGCAGAGTTTTCATGTAGCCCTTCCAGAGAACACTATCATTGTTTCCTCGGATAAATCCACACATCCCACGTTTGCTGTCCCCTCAGGAACACTCCAAGCCGGATTCTCCTTCACCCACCACTGGCTTTTGATTCCCACCTGATCAGACAAACCCTGCCTGAATAAATGATTCTGAAGCACTGAGAAACCACTTTTGGGAGCGGTAATCAGCGCCAGCTCTCTCCAAAGCTGTTCCAATCACCCCGGGGGATTATTTGGATTATTCCTGGTTTATTCTTCTCTTTCTGCTGCCAAATTCAGCCCCTGCTTTGTGCAACCGCCTGGCAATTCTCAGGTTAGGCAGGAAGGGAAAATGATGATAAATAGTTGTGCCAAAAAAAAGGACAATGATTTGAGCTGCTCTGGAGGTTCGGGTAAAGCAGAAAATCCCACAAAAAAATCCCTTTCAAAACTGAGGGAAAAGGGCTGGGTAAGGATGGAGTATCCTGGCAAGGGTTTATCAGGAATAGACATCGCACAAAAAGCATCACTTATTTCTAGTGAGAGCCCTTCAATCACAGGGGGAAAATGTGGGAGGAGGAGTTGCATAGAAATCCTTTCTGGATTTACAGGAATGCTTGGATCTTGGGGCTTTAGGGGCTGAAAATTGGAACTTTTTGCCCAGAGCATGGATCCGTACGAAGGAAAATCCAGTGGTTATGTTGTGCTGCTCGTCGTTCCTCGCATGGTCCCGTGTCACAGGGAATGGCTCTGCCCAAAACAGGGAAAACCCAGCCCAGCCAACTGCAGCAGAATCCTGGGAATGATGGCAAAAACCTCATGAGAACGATGGCAAAACCCCTGGGAATTACATTAAAACTTCCTGTGAATTATGTTCAAAACCTCTTGGGAATTATGGCATAACTTCATCGGAAATATGGCAAAAACCTCCTGGGAATGATGGCAAAACCTGGGAATGATGGCAAAAACCTGGGAATGATGGCAAAAACCTTGGAATGATGGCAAAAACCTGGGAATGATGGCAAAAACCTGGGAATGATGGCAAAAACCTGGGAATGATGGCAAAAACCTGGGAATGATAGCAAAAACCTGGGAATGATAGCAAAAACCTGGGAATGATGGCAAAAACCTGGGAATTATGGCAAAAACCTCCCTTGACTGGTGGGGCTGAGGGAGGAAGAGTGGGAGTTCACGGCCAAGCTCTGCTCCGGACCAGGTGGGAGGAGGAATTTCCCTTAGGAAAGCACAAGACGCCCATTTTTTATGGAATGGGAATGGTTTGGGTTGGGAGGGACCTCAAAGCCCACCCAACTCCAACCCCAACACCTCCCACCATCCCAGGCTGCCCCAAGCCCCGTCCAGCCTGGCCCGGAACATTCCAGGGATGAGGCAGCCACAGCTTCTCTGGGAATCCGTGCCAGGGCCACCCCACCTCACTGTAAAGAAAAAAAAAAAAATCCTTCTTAATATTTCATCCAAATCAACCCATTTTTCGGTCAAACCCTGCTGTCCTGCCAAGAATTCCTATTTTTGGAGCTGCGGGACGAGGCGCCCTTGGCTGCCCAGCAGTGACTCGTGGCGGGCCAAGCTGTGCCCTCCCCGTGCTCCTCCAGGCGTGTCCCAGCTCCTTCTCCTCCGGAGCACAATGACCTTCCCCGACCTTCCAGCTCAAGCTGTTCCCAAAAAAACCGGGAGCTCCGCCTGCTCCGCAAATCCCCTTTTTGCACCGAGCCTTGCAGTTGGTTTGGGAAAATTGCTGGGGAAAAGATCCTTCACCAGCTCGGCTCGGAGTCTTGCAGGATTCCTCGCAGGAATTTAAAACGGCAAAAAATTCAGTATCAAATGCAAGGATTTTTGGGAATGCTGGTGAAGGCGAGCAGGGTTTGTGTCCTGTTTCAAACCCTCCCCGCGAGGGTGAAAACAGAATAAAAATTATTCCCGGTGATTTGGAGGATCCAGGAGGCTGGGTGGGAATGCAGCTCCCTGGGAGTGAATCTCGTCTGGTGCCTCTGGAGCTGTGGGAGCCTCGGCTGTGTCCGTCTGGAGAGACAGGGAATGAGGGGACACAATTCCAGCCTCCCATCTCCGGAGTTAACCTTCCCAGGATATGAAAAACAAATTATGAGACTTTTTACCTGGTAATAAGTAATTAATATCAGCTTTACCAATTAGTAACAAAACATAATTAGTAAATTTAAGAGCTCTTTTGGGAGCTCAGCCCTCTTTCCCCAATAGTTTTTCTCCTCCTTATCAATCCTGATCTTCCCCAAGCCAACCTTGCATCAAAAAAAAAAAAAATTGACCAAAAAGAGGGGAATTTTAAATTGGTATTATTCGGGGCATTTGATGCTCTTACAATGGGAGATGAAATTAATCTTGAATATTTTGTTTTAATAAATTAAGATTTGTTTTAATAAGATTTTGTTTTAATAAATTAAGATTTGGTTTGGGGCCTCGTCCAGGGCCCAGCTACAGAATTTTCATGTAGCCCTCCCAGAGAACGCTGTAAAATAATTTTTTACATGGGATTATCCAATTGTTTAATGGAATTATTTAATGGAATCATCCATCTGTTTAATGGAATTATTCGATGGAAGCATCCATTTATTTTCTTCCTGGTGTTCCCAGGACGCCTCCTGTGCTGCTGCCTGGCACTGAGCGTCCAACAGCGCTCTAAATCCAGTTTGCAGGAATTCATCAGGATTCCAGGCTCTGGAAAAGACAAATATAAACTCAGCCTCATCATTTTACTGGGAGTAGCCAGGCTTGGAATATTTTAAATCCATACCAAGCACAACTGGTGGTGCCCAAAATTCCATGTAAAGCTCAGCTCGGATAAAAACTCCCACGGATTAAATCAAACCTTCCAAGGAACAGCAGCAAATCCCACATTCCCGTTGTTTGTGTTACACATTCAGACCACGAGCTCCTCGGAGAAACTCCTTGGTCAAACCTTTGTTCACCTGGATTTTTCCCTGCTCCAAAGTCCAGGAAAGGTTTTGTAGCTGTGAAGCCATTCCCACTTTTCCTGTCTCTTCCCTGCAGCCTCTCCAGGCGGGGCTGTGAGGTGTCCAAACCTTCCTTTCTCCAGAAAACATTCCCGATTTTCTCAGCCCCTTCTCTCCTACCTGGATACCTTTGAAATTCCTCTTTTTTGGACTCCCCATTCCTCATTTTTCTGCACTGATTTTTTGTCCTTTTCTATTTTCCTCCCATGTGGACACAATCCAAGCTCTGTAAACCCGCTGTGCAAACAGGAATATCCTCCCCTGAATGGGATCATTATTCCCAAAAAGAAAGCTGTTTTTTCGAGAGGCAGGAATCCTGTTTATTCTGGAGACACCAGCACTGCTTACATAAAATCCAGATGAAATTAAAAGCTCCCTTTTGGACCATTCCTGGACAGTTTGGGACCGGTTTTCCAGGTTTTCAGACCCCCAAATCCTCTTTTTTCTTCTAAGTCCCTGTTTTCCTCTCTTCAGGTGGAAACTCCTGGCAGCCTCCTCATCCCCTCTGGAAGCAGAGCTGTGCCCACTCGAATTCCCAATTTTTTTGGCCTGGTGGGCTTGGAGGAGCCAGGATCCAGAGGGTGACCCAAGGAGAGCTGGATCCTGCTCGGGATGAGCGGGAAAACTTTGGGATCTGCTCCTCTGCTGCTCCCAGTGCCACCAGTGCCACCAGTGCCACGTGGGAATCCTTTGGTCTGGGACAGTCCTCGGACTCCAACATCCCATAATCCCTCTCCTTGTCACTCGGGATGCAGATTTTTGAATTAAAAATGGAATTTTCTGCTTTTAAAATAAAAATATTTCCATTAGTAAAAACATTGCCTTTATAAAAATATTTTCTTTATAAAACAATTCCATTCATAAAATATTTCCCTTATTAAAGATTTCCCTTATAAAAACATTACTTTCTTTTAATTTTTAACATTTAATTAATTTATTTCTATTTTTAAAATCCCCCTTTTTAATTAAAAAACCATCACCCGCTCCTTTCATTAAACTCCACCGATTCCAAACCATTCCCGACAAAACTCGTCTGCCAAGGATTTTTTTTCCCTTTATTTATCCCAGCTCCACCCATGGATTTAAGAGTTGTTTTCCTTCTTTTATTTGGAAAAGCTGTTCCAAAGGTGGGTCAGCTTTTCCATGGAAACAGCCCCACCCCTGCTCTAGGGCTCGGAGCTGTGGGGAGCACTGGGAGCACTGGGAATTGGGGCAGAACGGGAATTTCTGTGACCACCTCTCTCCCTGCTCAGAGGGATCAGGGAAACTCCAGGGAAAGGAAAATTTAAACCTGGAAATAAATGGGAAAGGGGCAAAGGGAGGGCAAAACTCCCCTTTCCTTCAGGCTGATCCAAGATTCCCTTTTCCTTCTCATCCCTACCCAGGGAATGATGCTGGAGCTGCCAGGAAAAGGGAAAATAAATTCAGAGCCCAAAGTGACTTTAAATAAATTCCCAAAGTGCTTTTCCCAAGGAAGTGACCGAGGGTAAAAAAAAAAGTGAGGGCATGAAAATTGTGGAATTTGGGAATGGTTTGGGCTGGGAGGGACCTTCAGGCTGATCCAGGTCCATGGCAGGGACAATTCCCACCGTCCCAGGTGCTCCAAGTCCCATCCAGCCTGGCCTTGGATGCTCCCAGGCATCCAGGGGCAGCCACAGCTTCTCTGGAAAATCCATTCCAGCTCCTCCCAGGGAAGGATTCCTTCCCAATATTCCATCTACATCTCCCCTCCTTCAGCACAAAGCCATTCCCACTTTTCCAGCTCGTGCACAAATCCCAGACATTTTTTCTGCGGCTTCGTTTTTTTCCTTTCTTTCCCCTTTCTCCTGCTTAAAAAGATGCCGAAATGTCCCGAAGAAAAATTCTTTCCATGTGATCCCAGCACTTTCCCTCTTGGCTGGAACTCTGGATGTGGTTTTGGGTTCTGTGGTGGAGTTTTTTTCATCCCTTTTTTTATATGTTTTTAATCCCTTTTTTTTTTTTTTTTTTTTCACTTTTTATTTCCATCCCTGGGAGAGGCCCTGCGGAATTCCAGACTGGCAGTGAATCCCGAGGAATCCGGAGTGGGACAAAGGCGCGGGAGCCCAGCACAAGTCGGTGCAAGCAAAGAAAACCAGGGAAAAAATATTTCCTTTTGCCAAGTTTTCCTAAGGATCCAGCCTGTCTTTCCGTGTTTCTCTTGGATCCTGGCACAGGAACTGCAGCCTGCTCGGAGAATTGCAGCTGAGGAATAACGAGGGAAGGAAAATCCAGGGATTCTGAGGGACGAGGTGAGTTACTGGGATCGGGATAAAGGGAGCACAGCATTCCCACCCTGACCAGCAGATTCCTCGGGAAAGGCAGGAATGAGGGGGTTTGGAATTGCTGGGCTGGCTGTAATTTGTCCCAATCAAAATTCCCTATCCTGTTATCCACCCTGGGCATCCCAGGACAGAGCTTTTCCCAGCGGGATGCTGCTCCCATCGGGATGGGGATGGATCCAAGGCAGGAAGGAGCCATTTCCTGGAGTTCTCCACAGGAGAGGAAACTTTCAGGGAATTGCGCTGCTCCAGCCCTTTGGAATGCGCTGCTCGCTCCGGGACGGGATTTGGGCTGGGATTGGGATTGGGAGCGTGGCTGGGAGGGATCCTGGAAAATCCCACCCGGGACCCTCTGCAGCGGAAAAAAAACAAACAACCCTGGAAAACAGAGGAATTTTCTCTGGCTCCCCACAGACCTGTTCCTAGGGAAGGATTGAGCTAAATCTGGGAGAAATCCAGGGGACAAACAAACAAACAAACAAACAACCCAACGGCTCCTGGCTGAATTCTCAGCATCGGCAAATCCCGGGAAAGTTTCTTTTCCATGGGGAAGTGTGAAGGAGGGCTCAGTGCCCGTCGCTTCCATCAGGGGGTTTTGTCCTGCGGGAGAAGCTGCCCTGGGAATGACTTTTACTGTAATTCCTGCTGAATCACTGCCTGCTCTGCCTCGGGAGCCGGGAATTCTGCCAGGGAGCCGCCCAGCCTGGAGCAGAGACAATTCCAGGACACCGCAGGAGTCAGAGGTGCAGGCAGGGACACGGAGAAGGAGAGAGGGAAGAGATGATCCCTTGGGAATCGGGAATATCCTCCTGCTCCCTGTCTGTATTCCCTTGGGAATCTGGAACATTCTCCTGCTCTCTGTGCCAGGGCAGGGTGGAACCATGGAATAAAGAGAAGGGAAAAGGGAAAAGCTGTTCCCTTGGGAATCACGAACAACCTCCTGCTCCCCGTCTGTATTCCTTTGGAAATCAGGAATATCTTCCTGCTCCCTGTGCCAGGGCAGGGTGGAAAACTTTGGGATGAAGAGGAAGAAAAGGCTCCAAGGCTGGAAGTTCTGCCTCCTTCCCTCCCTCTGGGTGTCCATGGAATGAAATCCATAAATCCTGGATTTCCAGTGAAATCCAGGCCATCCAGCACCCCCTTCCCGACCCACTCCATGATTTCCAGCTGGTGGAAGAGGAGCCATTCCCAGCCTAGGGTCAGGCCGAGTCCATCTCACTAATTGGACTTTGGAGAAGATCCACGGAGGCACCGATCCAAGAAATCTGTCCTGGATGAGGCTCCACTGCAATCAGCGGAATGACACTAATTACTCATGGAATGGGAATGAGTGGCTGAGCTCCAGCTCCAGTCCTTCCCTGGGAACAGGTCAGTGAGGAGCCAGAGACAATTCCTTTTCTCTTCACCTGTTCCTAGGGAGGGATTGGAGCTGATTCTGGGAGAAATCCAGGGAAAAAATGCTTCAAATGTGGAAAACAGAGGAATTTTCTCTGGCTCCCCACAGACCTGTTCCTAGGGAAGGATTGAGCTAAATCTGGGAGAAATCCAGGGGACAAAAATGCCTCAGATGGAGAAAAAAGAGGAATTTTCTCTCTGGACTTCTCCCAGAATCAGCTCCAATCTTCCTTAGGAACAGGTCAGTGAAAATTCCTCTTTTGTCCCCATTTGAGGAATTTTCTCCCTGGATTTCTCCCAGAGTCAGCTCCAATCTTTCCTTAGGAACAGGTCAGTAATGAGGCAGAGAAAATTCCTCTTTTCTCCAGCTGAGACATTTTCTCCTGGATTTCTCCCAGCATCCATAACCTTTGGAGCTCACCAGGAGCAGATGAAAAGGTAACAAAGGATTCCCAATCCCCAGGGTTTGTGCAGAGCAAATCCCACTTTGTTTTCTGGGTTTCCATCCCACACATGGGAAAATCAAACTGGAAAATACGGGAATTCCCATCGTAAGAGAATATGGGAAAGGATAAATCACGGAAAGAAGTCACCAGCAAGAGGCTGCCGAGGAACATTTAAAGATAAAAATGCTTTTTATTTCTTTTTGTTTAGATTTTTTTTTTCCCCTGGGCTTTTCCTCCCTCCAAAAAACCAGATTTTGGCTAGATATTTTAATAAAACCGTTATTTCATAACAAATATAAATAAATATATAAGCAAATAAATCTATGTTAGATATTTATATTTATATTTATATTTATATTTATGTTTATGTTTATGTTTATGTTTATGTTTATGTTTGTGTTTGTGTTATACATATATCATACTCTATTATAGTTATATATAGCATATCTTATAAATTGTATTGTATATTAATATTCTATTTATATAATATATAAAAATATTTTATAATAAAATATATTCATATATATTTAAAAATCCATATTTTGCCCTTAATTTTGAATTTTTGGGGAGATCCAGGCACCAAACAAACCAACAGAGCAGCACTTTTGCCTTTTTCCCCAGAAATTTCCCATAGGGGTTGTTCCAAGATCTTTTCCAGCGGAGCTTCTGCTCCCAGCAGGTTTTGTTTGGCTTGGGATTTTTTTCCCCTCCCCGTTCTTTTGTTGACCTGGTGTCTCTCGGCAGCTGTCACAGGTAGTGCCAGCCAGGAATTGCCTTTTCCAGCGCTCCGAGGGGCTCCATTCCCACCCGGAGTCTCCCGGTGCCGCTCCAGGATCCGTTAATAATTAACCCCAAGGAAAGCACTCGCCAGGTGGCCTCGATTGGGATCTCCCCGTTAATGGTTTGTGTTCCCTCTCCTCTCCAGCTGCTCCCGAGGATGAGTGCCGTGATCCTGCTGCTCCTGCTTTCCGCTGGGAACGCCGGATCCCGGCCGGACACGGCGCTGCCCGGGAGAGGGAAAATAACGGGACAAACCATGAGGGAACGTGGCCCGACTGCCAAAAGTACCGGGGCAAAAAAGAGCAGGACCTGTTTTATTAACCCCACTGAGGCAACCTGCACGTGAAGGTTCCATCTTCCCTCATCGAGTGAGATCAGTGGAAAACAACCGAGGGGAAATCTAAAGGGAATAAAATTCCCAGATGGAGCGGCAACGCTGGTGGAATGAACTCACCAAGCCCTGTCTGGGCTGATTTGAGCTCTGCCTTAGACACAGAGCTTGAGGAGAATGGTGAACAAAGCCGTGAGACTCCACTGCAATCGGCGGAATGGCGCTAATTACATGTGGAACGGGAATGGGAATGGGAATGGGAATGGGAATGGGAATGGGAATGGGAATGGGAATGAGTGGCCGAGCTCCAGCTCCAGTCCTTCCCTGGAAACAGGGCCCTGAGGAGCCAGAGGCAATTCCTCTTCTTTTCACCTGCTCCTGAAGCAAATGGATTGCTTCAAAGCGCCGTCCCACAGATATTCCCCCTTGAAAATCCGGGATGGGATCCAAACACACCAGAAAACGCTGAGGTTTAAAATTATATCAAGGCCTGGCGGTATAATTTAATTGTTGTGTTTACGTATGTTAATTGTTAATGGTTCGTGTTCCATCTCCTCTCCAGCCGCTCCCGAGGATGAGCGCCGTGATCCTGCTGCTCCTGCTCTCCGCCGGGAACGCCGGATCCCAGCGGGACTCGGCGCTGCCCCGGCGGCGCCTGTCATGCGTGAGGTGCTGCGGGCCCTCGGAGCAGCCGGTGTCCATCATCTCCCAAAGATCCGCCAGGATGAGCGGCCATCCCCAGTATTCCCTGCCCAGAATCCAGCCCACCATCGACATCACCATCCTCAAAGGTGGGTGCAACTCGCTCCTTGCTGCTCTTCCTCCGTCCTTCCCGACGGCAAAATTCACCCCGAAATTCAAAATAAGGGTCAAAGGGTGCCCAAAAGTGCCCAAAATAAGGTTGAGGTGTGCCCAAAATGTGGCTGTGCCCAAAGGTGCCCAGGAGGAGGTCAAGGGACGTCCAAATGTGCCCCAAAGTGCCGAAACAAGGTCAAGGGACGGCCAAAAATGTGCCCAAGATGTGGTGGTGCCCAAAAGTGGCCCAAAGTCAATCCTGGAAATTGGGAAGGCGCTGATAGCTGATCAGTATCCCTGGGTTAACCCTCCAGAGGAATGGGAAGCTGCTGCTGTCTGACCAATATGTCCAGATCCATCCTTCCGGGAATTGCAAAGGTTCTGATATCTGACCAACATTCCCAGATTAGTCCTTCAGAGGAATGGGAAGTTGCTGCTGTCTGACCAACATTCCCAGATTAACCCTTCTGGGAATTGGGAAGGTGCTGATATCTGACCAACATTCCCAGATTAACCCTTCTGGGAATTGGGAAGGTGCTGGTACCTGACCAACATTCCCAGATTAATCCTTGTGGGAATTGGGAAGGTGCTGGTACCTGACCAACATGCCCAGATTAATCCTTCTGGGAACTGGGAAGCTGCTGATACCTGACCAACATTCCCAGATTAACCCTTCTGGGAATTGGGAAGCTGCTGATATCTGACCAACATTCCCAGATTAATCCTTGTGTGAATTGGGAAGCTGCTGGTACCTGACCAACATTCCCAGGTTGGACAAACAACGCGCCAGCAGCTCCCCTGCCCCTTATCTCCGGGCCGTCCCTGGAATCCGGCCTTCCCCTTCCTTGCTCCTGACGCCCTTTTCCCCTCACCCCGGCAGGCGAGAAGGGCGAGATGGGCGAGCGGGGATTCCCCGGAGCCGCCGGGAAGGCGGGAGAGCGCGGATGGCGCGGGCCGAGCGGCCGGAAGGGCCAGAAGGGGCAGCCGGGGCCGCAGGGCCACTCCTGCAAGCAGCAGTTCGCCGCCTTCTCCGTGGGCCGCCGCCAGGCCCTGCACGGCTCCGACTACTTCCAGCTCGTCACCTTCGACACGGAATTCGTCAACCTCTACCAGCACTTCAACATGTTCTCCGGGAAGTTCTTCTGCTACGTGCCGGGGGTTTACTACTTCAGCCTCAACGTGCACACCTGGAATTTCAAGGAGACCTACGTGCACCTGATGAGGAACGAGCAGGCCGCCGCCATCCTGTACGCCCAGCCCAGCGACAGGAGCATCATGCAAAGCCAGAGCCTGATGCTGGATCTGCAGGAAGGGGACGAGGTTTGGATCCGGATGTTCAAGAGGGAGCGGGAAAACGCTATCTACAGCGAGGAGTCGGATGTTTACGTGGTCTTCAACGGGCACCTGGTCAAACCCGCCCTGGAGTAGGAGCTCCGCAGCTCCAGGGAAAAGCTTCGGGACATCCGGCAGCGTCCGTGCTCTACAACTGTGTCTCTAATTCCACCTGGAATGGTCAGAGCCCCTGGAATAGTTGCTTTTCCACGTCTGGGTGGATCCGAGCCGCGCGAGAATTCCGGAGGGTTCCCAGCTCCCTTTGTGAACGTCCCCAGTTGACAGCAAAGATTTTCCCTTCTTTCCCTGCATCTCCCGTTCCATTTGGAATATTTGTAGCCCTTGGAAGGGTGGTTTTTCCACTTATTTGTGGATGGAGGGGACTGTCCCAACTGCATGAGAATTCCAGAAGTTTTCCATCTCAGGAACATCCCTGAAGAGTTGCCAAGGTAGCAGCAAAAAAATTTTGCTTCTTTCCCTGCATCTCCCATTGCATTTGGAATATTTGCAGCCCTTGGAAGTTTTCCACCCCTGTGTGGACCAAGGCAACTGTTCCACCTGCACAAAGAATTCCAGAAGGTTCCCAGTTCCCAGTAAAGACCCTCGGGAACATCCCTGAAGAGTTTGCCAAGTTGACAGCAAAAAATTTCACTTTGCTCTGCGTCTCCTGTCCCGATTGGAATATTTGATTTGAAAGGTGGTTTTCCACCCCTGGATGGATGGAGGGAACAGTTCCACCTGAACAAAAAAATTCCAGAAGATTCCCAGCTCTTGGTGGAAGGTCCCCAAAAATTTGTCAAGTTGGCAGCAAAATTTCCCTCCTTTGCTGTGCTTTGGAGAAGGAATTACAATAATTAAGACATCATTATGATAAAATAATTATCCCTAAGGACCAGAGCTTTTATCCAGGTGCTAATTAAGGAATTTTGTTATTCCTGAAAAAATCTCGGCTAATTAGAGCCTCCCCACGGCAGCACCGGGTTGGGTCCTCTCAGGAAGGAATTTTGGTGTTAAAAATCAATATTTTGCACAGGAATTAAAACCAAATTCTGATTTGATTCCATTCCATGTCATATTCCATGATTCCAGCAGAATGGTGGAATCAGAGAAATAACAGCGCATGGATTCGGGAGAGCTTTTCCAGGGAAACTGAGATCGGTACAAGCACACAAGCTCCAGAGAAAAACTTCCCCTAAAAACTTCCCAGCCTGGCTGGGAATGCTCTTCCCAACTGAACAAAATGGTGGGAATTTGGGATTTGCCAAGCTGGGATTCCAGGCTGCGCTCCTGTCTGGACATTCCCATCTTGGAGCACCATAAATTCTGAAAAATGGAGGAAAAGCTGGAAAGCAAATTAATTTTTTTTTTTTTTAATTATTTTTAGGGATTTGGGTTTTTTCCCTCAGAAATTCCCATCTTGGTGCACCATCATTTCTGGAAAATGGAGGGAAAACTGGAAAGAAAAAGCAGCTTTTCTTCAAGCAGTGACTTTTAGGGATTTGGGATTTTTTTTCCCTAAAAATTTATGGATTAAACCATGGTGCACGCAGCAAAACACCATCATTTTAGCCCATTCCTTCTTTTCCTTTCTCCCAGTCTCTTGTTTGCTTCCCAAAGCTTTTGTACAAGGAATACAGGGAAATTCTTGCCAGGAAAATGCTTCCATGGATCTCACCTCCCCCAGCTTTGGGAAAAGTAGCTGAAATAAAGATTTTGCTTTCAGTGCCTGCAGTTTTTTTCTCTCTTTTCCATAAGTTTTTCCTCATTCCCAAGCTAACCTCCTCTGCTCTGTGTCCTTCCACTCCCTCTATCTTGGGAATGCCACGATCCCTCATTCCCACCTCCTCCCAGCCCGTTTTGGGGATAAAGAGCCTGTTTGGGTGTGGTTTCATCCCTGTGGATGGATCTTTGTCAGGAATAACAACAGGCACCGGAGCCTTGGGCAAACTCTTCCCTTCCTCTCCAGGAGGAAACTTTGGATTTACGACAGGAACAGGGAGATAACATCGAGGCCGATAAGGAAACCAGGCAACAGATCAGGCTAATGGATTGCCTCTGGATGAGTGGAATGGGATTTAATGGCTCCGGCAAGGATCCGTCTGCTCCCAAGGATTGGGAGAAAATGCAGGAGATGGGAGGGGAAAGTGGGAAAACAAACACAGAGCGCTTCCAAGCCAGGGAGCAATCCCGGCTAAAAGCTTGGATGGAGAGATGATGGCCTTCCACACCCTCCCTGCAGGCTGGGAATGGCAATTCCCAAACCATGGACAGGCTGGGAATGGCAGTTCTTAAACTCTGGATAGGCCGAGAATGGCAATTCCCAAACTCTTCAAAGGCTGGAAATCTCCATCCTTCTCCAGGATGAGAGGTGGGATTCGTTTTGGGGTTTCCCTGTTCTTTCTCCATGCTCTGTTCCTGTAAATCCTGAGGATTCCTCGTTCTCCTCCTGGTTTTCCAGAGTGGTTTTATTTTTCCTGGCAGGATCCAGGCAGCAGCAGCAGCCGGAAAAGCCAAATCCATGTGCACTCTCTGCCCTCAGCGCCTTTTCCTTGCTTAATTTTGGGAAGTTTTCCTATTCTCTCCCAGATTTTCCAGTAAAAACCCCTGGGATTCTGATGGGGCAGGATCTTCCTGCAGGGAAAACCTCTGGATTCATGTCCTTGGAGGGCTGGATTTGGCACCAGCAGAGATGTGGGAAGAGGTTCATCCCCTCAGGAATGGGCAAACACGGAGGACAAGCTGGATCCCTGGGATGAGCAGGGATTTGCTTCCCGATTCCCAAACCTGTGGATGTTCCACCCCTCCTCCCCCCAGCTGCATTTGTATTCCAGCCAAAAGCTGCTGCAGAGATTTGGGCACCCAACAATTCCTGCCAGACATTGGGAATGACAGCCTAATGCTATTTCCAGGGAAAATCACATTAAAATCAGCTCTCCAAGGAATTGCTTCCTCTCTGGATCGTTCTGGAAACAAATCCCTGTCTGCTGGCTCCGGGCTGGAACGCTGCAATCGCAGCCACCCCAAGGACATTTCAAGAGTGAAATTCCATGTGCAAGAAACGGAGGGATTGCCACTGGATTTGGGGTTTTGCTGATCCAAAACCCAGCCCAGAGCCTGTGAATTCCCAGGGAATCACATTGGGATCCTCTCCCTTTCTCCATGCAAGGAAGAATCCAAAACAATTCCCCCATCAGATCATTTTTTTCCTTGTTTTTTTGGGTTTTCCTCCCTTCTAAGTCAGAATCCCAGATTTTTCCAGGATTGAAAAGACACCTGGGCAGGGACGGGCTCGGTGCTGTCAGAGAGCTCTTCCCACCTCAGTGATCCCGTGATTCCAGGGATGCAGAACCCTCCATTCCCATTTCCTGGCTCTGTCTGTGCGGCCCAGCTCAGCTCCGCTCCGGGTTTTTACCACATCAGAAATCCAAGGATCTGTTTTTCCCTCCCTGAAAACGTGCCGGAAAAATCCAAACACCGTCTAGTGCCATGAATTAATTCCATGGAAATGCCTCTGATTCCTGTCAGGAGCCAGGCACAGACAGGCCAGGAAATAAAACAATTCCAAGTGTGGGATGCGGGGCCGTCAGCCCCGTCTGGCACCCGGCATATGGGGCTGGGATCTGTGGAAAAAACGGGACAAGGATGCAAACAGGACGCTCTCATTAATTCTGGGAATGCATAATTAATTAATTACCCTGCCCGGTGGAGCTGCTGTCACCACGGCTCCCGGAGCCGGCGCTGGTGAAGCAGGAATTGCACATGGGATTTGTGCTGAATTGGGAATTGTGCATGGGATTTGTGTTCCCTGGAACTCAGAATTGGGAGTTGTGCATGGGATTTGTGCTGAATTGGGAATTGTGCATGGGATTTGTGTTCCCTGGAACTCGGAATTGGGAACTGTGCATGGGATTTGTGTTCCCTGGAACTCGGAATTGGGAACTGTGCATGGGATTTGTGTTCCCTGGCTCTGTTGCTCCTCCTGGATGCAGGAATTGTGCCCAGGATTGCTGCCCCATCCCTGGAAGTGCTGCAGAGCTTGGAGCACCCTGGGGTAGTGGATATCGTTCCTTGCTCCATGGCAGGGCTTGGAATGGGATGAGCTTTAAGTCCCTCCCAATCCGAAACATTCCATGATTCTTTATTTTGCTGGGAAAAGTCAGGAGAGTGTGAATTCAGTGAGGCCTTGGAGAGGTTGGTATCCTTTATTTTCCCCACCAGATTCTCCAGAGAAAACCGTGGTGGGATTCACCTCTGGAGCAGGGGGAGGAAAAACCCCAAATCTCCCTTTGGAATAAAAACCAGGGATCCTCTGGGGGCTGCAATCCTGGATCTCCCATCCCAGAGGGATGCAGCAGGATTAGAAACCCCAAACCCAGCCAGCAGAGAGGATCCGTGGAAGGTGAAGGGAAAACTCTTCCCTGATAATTCCCAGGTCACCACACTTCCAGGGCTGGGCTGTGTTTGCATCCAGAACCAAATCCCGACGGGAATTCCTCCTTTATCTCCCACCCCCACAGGCTCATTCCCAGCTTTTTCCCAAGGGCTGCTGCCTTCCCTGATGGACAAAGCACTGCGGGTTCATCCCAGGCTGAGGAAACGGGATACATCCAATATTTGGGATGGATCCCGGCTCGAGGTCAGCAACGGGATCCGGGGCTTAAAGGCTCAGGAGAAGGGAGCCAGCGGGGCCAGTTTCACCTGCCGTGACTTTCCCGGGAATGACGGGCAGAGAGGGAGGATTAAGTGTTACGGGATCGCAGCGGGAATGGGAGAGGGAGCGCAGAAACCTCGGAGCATCGCTCGTCCCATGGCAACGGTGCCGGATTTCCATGGAGTTATCCGAACAACACCCAAAGGGGTGGGAATGAACCATCCAGGAAAACTGAGGTGAGCAGGCTGAGGCATTCCAGGTGAGCGAGGGGCTGGAGCTGGATAAAATATCCCGGGAATGAATTGCAGGAATGAAATCAGCCGCTCCGGTCTCAGCTGCAGTTCCAAGGAGGAGGGAAAGGCCCTGGGAACTGGGAATCGCGGGTTTTTAGGATGCTGCTGATGGATCGAGGCTGGGCCAGGACTCAGTGTCACCCGGGAATGTTTGGATTCCTGGGATAATCCCATCCCAGGGAAATGAGAGCTGCATTTAACTGGGAGTTAGAGAGGGAAGGTGGAAAAATTCCATGCATGCCCTGCTCTTACTCCAACATCCATCTGTTGATGGATCCCGGGATAAATTCCACACTTCAGGCACATTCCTGGGTTTTTCCTGCCTTGGAGAGCAGCCAGGAGAGATCCCAAAGCCAGAGGATTTCATGGGGAACCTGCTGAAACCCAGGAAGTGCCCAGTGGAGCCCGTGAATCCCAATCCCTCTGAGATGCCCACCTGGAATCTCCCTTTGGAATTGCTGTCTCCTAGTGCCACTTGTCCAAACTGAATCCCTGATTTCCTCCCCCCCTCAATTAAACCCATTTTTCATGGAATGAAAAGTGAATCCCTGAAGGAAGCTGCTCCTGTATCCCAAAGGTGGATTTTTTTCCACACCTCTCTCCGTCACACCCTTTGGAATCCAGCAGCTGGAATTCCCTTCATTCCATGGATCTCACTGAATATTCACAGCTGGAGCCCGAACCAGAAAAATTCCAGTTTATTTTTTATTTATTGTTTCATTTCATTTTCGTTTTATCCAAATGATTTTTCCACCTCCGGAGGGTCAGGTGGGCACTGGGCAATTTTTCCATGATCTTCCCGTGGGTGGGCTTTGTTTTTCCTTTTCAGCGGAGCAGAGCCAACGTTCGGAATCCTGGGACGGATCAAAGGAAAAGCTGAATAAGCCGGAATCGGGAAGGGTTGTCTGTCGAGGTATTAAAAATGTCACTCAATCCCTGGGGCTGAGGGGTTGGGGTTGGAATGTGTGAGAAAAGAAAAAAAAAAGGGGATTTGGGGAGTGTCGATGCTGTCTGGAGCTTCCTGGGAAGGGCTGGCTGGGAGGACAGATTTTCCCGGGAATTTGCCAGTCTTTGTGGAAGGATGACATGTTTTGATGGAACGTGTGCAGGGACGTTGGCAGCTCAGCTGGCTCCTCAAAATTGCACTGCCAAGCTGCCAGGAAAAACCCGAGAATGGTGTTTGGGATTCAGGGAAAAGCCAGCGGAGCCTCCAAAAGCACAGAACAGATCCGAGGAAAAGATTTTTTTGGGGGGATGGGGAGGGAATCCCGTGGAGCGAAGGCTGCGTGGATCTGGGAGAGATGATCTGCAGGAGCTGCTCCCAGAAACAAATTCCCTGGGCTGGGAAAAGAGCTCCTCCAAAGCATCATTCCCATGGCGCCGAATTCCACAGGGAGCTGCTGGTTGGAAAGGGAATTTTCCTGGGAACTGGCGCTTTGAGAGCGTTCCTAAATTTGTTCCTTAATGTGATGGATTGCGGCTCTGCCAACGGGAACGTCGGATGGGCTGGCTGGAATTTCTGTTTTCTGGGAATTGGGGATGAGTGGGAATAGAGGTGGGGTTGATCTGAGGCACGTGGAAAACCAGGCCCAGGTTTATCCACCTCTTTTCCAGGGTCTGTTCCCTCCAGATAAAACTTCCCTTGCTTAATTCCAAGGATTTGATCAAATTCCATGGGAGGAGAGAAATGCTCTTTGCTCTGCCAGGATTTAGCTCCTTCCCAGGAAAGGGAGTTTTATTAAAATTAAAGGGAGTTTTTATTTATTAAAATCCATTTTCTTTCCAAGGCGGATTTTCCAGTCTTGAGCTTTCCGGTCTTTTCCCACTCCGGAGCTTCCAGGAGGGAATTTTTCAGGTGGAAAACTGTGGGAATCACAGCCCAGCTCACACCAAACCGACGGGAAAAGCTCCTTTTATCCATGAATCAGTTAAACCTGGCTGTGCTGGGATTTGGAATGTGGCCTAGGGCAGGTGGGCACTGGGAGAAACCTGGGAGTAAATTCCTCATGGTCCCAGCCAGGCTCTGGGTCCATCCTGTGCATCCTGGGAGTTCCTGGGCTTGGGAATCTGAGTGCCACTTCTGACAGAGTAAACGGAATGATGGAATCATTAAAACCGGGAAAAATCACCAGGATCGAGGCACAAACACCACCCTGACCACTGCACCAGTCAGGATGCTGGGGATTGAGATGGTTTTAATTTCTGGAAACGCAGTTTCGAGTCCAGACTTACACCCAGAGTGTGTTGAGCCGGGTTTAATTTCTGGAAATGCAGTTTTGAGTCCAGACTTACACCCAGAGGGTGTTGAGCCGGGTTTAATTTCTAAAGACGCAGTTTTGAGTCCAGACTTACACCCAGAGGGTGTTGAGCCGGGTTTAATTTCTAAAGACGCAGTTTTGAGTCCAGACTTACACTGAGACCCAAGGAACGGACACCAAACCTCCCCAGGACCGCAGGGCCATCAGCACTGACGTCACAATAACATTTACAGCGCATTTCATCATGTGGGAAGATGGAAATGCCATGGGTTGGTTCCTTTCCAAAATGTTTTCCTGATCTTGGCTTTTTATCCTTTCTGGCTGTGTCTGTGGGGCTCCTGGCTGTTCTGGCTCCCTGGGATGGCTCAATGACAGGAAAACAAAGCAAAGGCAGCACCCAGCACATCAGAACCCATTTCCAGAGCGGTGCTGGCGCCTTTTTTTGCATGAAACTCTGAAGAAATCTCATTTTCCTTTCAGAAATCCCCTTGAAGAATTCCCAAAGCTCCCAGCTGAGCTGTCTGCTGCTCAGAGCTGACCATGGCAGTGCAAAGCAGCCTTAAACCCAGCTTGACGAGGGAACGAGAGCTGGCTTAGTGTTGGTTTGCATCGCTAGAGGAGTACAAAGCCTGGAAATCATTCCCTGGAGGACCCAAAGCGGTCCCAAATGTCAGATCCAGCAGGACACCACGAGGGCTTGGCACTTCCAGCTGGGAAAAGCAGGAAAGAGCCCTCTGTGTACATTTCTTGGAGCTTCTGGGGCTCTGCATGGTCCTTTTGCGCCAGCTGAGCTCTCCTTGAAGTTCCCAAGCCCTCCTGGGGACCCTGAGGTGCCAGGGTCTCCTTGAAATCCCCAAATCCTCCAGGGAACTCTGTGGGGCCAGGCTCTCCTTGAAGACCCCAAGTCCTCCAGAGGACCCCACAGTGCCAGGCTGAGCTCTCCTTGGAGTCCCCAAGTCCTCCAGAGGACCCCACAGTGCCAGGATCTTCTTGAAGTCCCCAAATCCTCCAGGGGACTCTGTGGTGCCAGGATCTCCTTGAAGTCCCCAAGTCCTCCAGAGGACCCCACAGTGCCAGGCCGAGCTCTCCTTGAAGTCCCCGCGGTGCCAGGCCGTGCCCTCAGACCTTGCTGGTCTGCATGTGCCCGTTGAACTCCGCGTTCCTCTGGGTCAGCATGGACTCCTGCAGACGGCTGCTGTTCTCCTGCCTGTGCTCCACGGGGTCTCCGTCCTCCGCCCCGTCACCCTTCCGGAGGCAGAGAACCTTCCGGAAGCTCTGCTTGAAGTTGTCGGAGAGGAACCCGTAGAGGATGGGGTTGGCGCAGCTGTTGGCGTAGGACAGCACCACCATGAAGAAGTAGAGCCCCTCGAGGACGGGGTCGGCGGGCAGGATGAGGATCAGGTTGACGATGTTCATGGTGTAGAAGGGCAGCCAGCAGAACACGAAGACCACCACGATGATCACCACCATCCTGGTGACCTTCCGCTCCGACCGGCGGCGCCGTGTGGAGCCCACGCGGATCCCCGAGGACTTCACCTTGACCACGATCAGCAGGTAGCACAGGCAGATGACCAGCAAAGGGCCGAAGAAGCCCAGCGCCGAGGTGTAGATGATGAACGCCGCCGACCAGACGTTGACGGGCTCCGGCCAGTTCATGTTGCACGTCTGGAAGTCCTCCTGCACGTCCGAGAAGATGATCACGGGCAGCACCACCAGGAAGGAGAAGGTCCAGACCGTGGCGCTGATCAGCTTGGCCACCCTGGGGCGTCTCCACTTGGTGGATTTGATGGGGTGCACCACCGCCAGGTAGCGGTCCATGCTCATCACCGTCAGGCAGAAGATGCTGGTGAACTGGTTGATGCCGTCCACCGTCATCACCAGCCGGCACAGGAAGGAGCCGAAGGGCCAGTAGGAGATGGCGTTTTGGGTGGCCAGGAAGGGCAGGCCCAGCATGAAGAGCACGTCGGCCACGGCCAGGTTGAGGATGTAGATGTTGGTGACCGTTTTCATCTTGGCGTGGCGCAGCACCACGTAGATGACCAGGGCGTTGCCGCTCAGCCCCAGGGCGCACACCAGCAGGTAGCAGACGGGGATGAGCACCTTGTGGATGTACTGGAACGGGAGTGGCTCCGGGAGCGTCCCGTTCCCCGTCGCGTTGGGCGGCGGCGGCTGAGAGGAGTTGGCTTCGTTGGGAACGGCTCCCGCGCTAAACGCACCGGAAAAGTACAAAGGATCCATGATTTGTTTGTTTGTTTGTTTGTTTTCTCTCTCTCTCTCTCTCTCTCTCTCTCTGTGTGGTTTTCCTCTTAGGAGAGGTTAAACTTCGCGGGCATCTTGCTCCTAGAAGGAAAAAAAAATCGAAATTGGAAAATTCAAAATTAGGAAATTCGAGATTCGAGAAATTCAAAATTGGGAAGATTTCAAAATTCAGAAGTTCAAAACTTCAAGGAAAAGGGGGACGGGAAGAGTGAATTCAAAACGGACTTTGACAATCGCTTCCATTTTCTCTTCCGTTCAGGATTTGGGGTGGGATTATTCAGCCAGGGAGTGGGATGGGATCAATTCCCAACCTAGGAATCTCACACTGGGAGGATCCCAGTGCCCATCCCAGCAGATCCCGGCTCCTGTTCCATTTTCACAGGAGCCAGGGCTGGCTGTGTCTGTGATGGATTTCTCCCTGTGAGGGCGGAGAGGCTCTGGAATAGAATTCCCAGAGAAGCTGCGGCTGCCCCTGGCTCCCTGGAAGCGTCCAAGGCTTGGTTGGAGCACCCTGGGATAGTGGAAGGTGTTGGGCTTGGAACTGGGATCAGGGGAGGAAATAAAACTTTCCATAACAATGGAAAACCCTTGGAAGAAAATCCCAAGGATCATGTCTGGGACCTTCCCCACCAGGTCAGGGTGTGTGCACGGAGAAGGGAAGGATTAAATTCCTTTTTTCCATCTCTCAAGACTATTTTTTTGTATTCCTGCATCTGCTCCTCTCACCCTGAACTGTTTTTCATCCCAAAAATCCCTTTTCCCTGCAGGAAATCCAAGCTGCAGTGGGCAGGTCCAGGACTGCTGAGCAGATTTGGAGCCGGAATAAATTTTACCAGCCATTCTGAAAAAGGTGGAGAATTTCCAAGGCCCCTTTCCTGCGGCGTGCTGGATTCCCAGGAATATATTTCCATATTTTTGCCTGGTTGGAAGCAGGTGTTTATCAGGTGGAAACCCTTGGAAACTACAAAAAACCAGAGATTCAGAGCACCAAACCCCACAGCAAATCCTGGAAAATGTGGGAGAAACACCCAGCGATTTTTTTCCCCCTCCCGTCACCTGACCATCACATTCCCATCGCGATCCGGAGGGGTGGGTTGGGATCTGGAATCACAAACACCCAGCCCACAGCTCCTGGAAAAAAAAACCAAAAAAACAAAACCCTCCTCGTCTCTAGGAGCGATCCGAATCCACCTCCAGTGGGTGGCTGGGCTTTCTCCTGGGGTGAGAAAACCTGGGGGAGAGGAGGAGTCCCCGCAGCTCCCGGGAGGAATCGCAAATGTGCCGAGCCGCTCCGGGAGCGCGCAGATGGGGAGTAGGTGTCTCACGTGGCTGGGAGGAGATGCGCCGGAGCGCGGGGAAAACCGGGAATGCAGAGCTGAGGGAGCTGCCCCAGCTCAGGAACGATGCGCTGTTGGAATATTTGGGATTTATATCCCCCGCTCCTCCTCCTGCAGTTCCCGGCGTCCCACTGCAGGCAGAGTTCAGGCAAGACCGTGCTCCTCATAAATTAACCAGGAGTGGGTCAGAGCCGGGGTGGAATAACAAGGGAAAAGTCCGGTGCTTGGATAAAATAACGCAGGAAAAGTCCAGGTTCTGGATTTAAAAAAAAAAAAAAGTGGAGTTTTAAAATCCTGATCTTCAACTCCTTTCGAAATCCTGAGTTGTAACAAATCTCCGGTTATTTCTGGGGGAATTCTGGCAGAAGCCGAAGCTGGGATCCCTCATCCTCGGCTGGGAGGAGTTTGGAAATTCCCATTTTTCTGCTGTCACCCCACCGGGATCACTGAAGGGAAGAATAGGAAGGAAAAATACTCAGGATGGGGCAGTCTGGGTTTACAAACTCACATCCACGGAGCTGCGTCCTCGGGATGGAGCTGGGATTGGGAATGCTCTTCCCAGACGAGCTCAGCGCATCCAGGCTGGGCCCAAAATGCCCAATTTTCCATCGGAGCCTGGGAACAATTGGAGGGCATGGAAAGAAGCAGTGCTGGAACCCATCAGGGAAGGTCAGGACGGGCAGCTACCTGTGCCTCATCCTCCAAAAAATGGGAAAGGACATTTTCCCAAAGTGCCTTTTCCCACAGCGCACATCCTTGGATTCGGAGGCTGCAGGAATTCCACAATAATTTCGATCCTTTGGAGTCCAGGCCTCAGAAAGAGGAGCTCTTTTCCTTTGGATGCTTCCAATTTCTCCTCTCCCTGGAGAAATCCTCCAGCCCCAAATCCATTTGCAGAGGGCCTCGGGCTCTCCCAGCCATCCATCAGCATTCCAGAGGTTTTTCCTGAAGGACCTGGGTGTGTTTTCCATGGAGAGGAACCTCCAGGTGCCCTCAGAAGCTGCGCCAGGCTTTCCCTGGACTCAGGGACACCTCGGGGCTTTTTCCCGTGGGTTTGTGGGAATTCTCACCTTTCCCTCAGGATTTCTGTTCCACGGGATGAGCTGTACAATATTCCCTCAGGAAAGGAATCCCAGAACCCTGGAATGGTTCGGGTGGGAAGGGACCATGGAGCTCATCCATGAGCGCCTCCCATTATCCCGGATTTCTCCATCCAGCCTGGATGTGGACAATTCCTGGCACATCCCAGTGCGTTTCCTGATGGGAAATCCATTTCCCAAGGCTCTAATGCAAAACCTCCCAACCCTTCCCTGCCGATTCCAGCACCAGGGTGGAATTTACTCCATCTGGACGTTCCAAATCCCGGGGATCTGATGTCCCAAATTTCCCCCAGATCTGCAAACCCACATCCCACGCTTTCTTCCCTTGCAGCCACCAGAATCTCGGGATTTTTCCTGGAAAAAACCACAACCCCTGACCAGCTGTAAATCCGTGTTTTCCCTTGGATGAGCACAGGGAATTTTTTCCCCCTGTCCAGGTGAGGATTTGTCCCTCTCCAGCACGGTTCGGCCTCAGCTCCTTTTGTCACCGCCGGAACCTCCACGGAGGGTGATTAAAGACGGTGATTAAAGGTAATTAAGACGCGCTGATTGATCCCTCACGGCCTTGTTTGGCGTTCTTAATTAATGGATTAATAACGAACACGCCTCCAGGGGATTTCCTCTCATCCAGCTTTTTTTCCCCATCTGGTTTCCAACCCTCCCTGCCCTGGGATTGTCCATAAATTCTGCTCCAAACTGGGGAGCTGGAAATACAAAGCTGGAATAATCCCTGATAGAATTCCAAGTTTTGACAGAGCAGCATCCAGGGGGAAAAAAAAAAAGAATAAAAAATAAAAGCTCAGCAACCACGGCGGCTGAATATATCCCTGTCCCTGCCTCCTCTAAAAAAATCAGGGAATAAATAGCGGAGGTGTTATGGTGTTAGAATTTCGCATTTGCTAAAACTCCTAAATAAACCTGGGTGGGAAAAAAAAAAAACAACCAAAAACCAAAACCAACAAACCGACCCCGGGGATTAACAGAACAGCGACTGAAAAATCATCCCAACCTAAGGAGTAATAATAATAATTAAAAAACCCCCCCAATTATCTGAAATTGAATTATTTTTTTAAATTTAAAACTAAAAATGCCCAGGCAGATCAAGGCTGAAGTTTTCCCTGGCTCTGGTGGCAGCAGGAAATCAAAAATAACTCCATGGAGGGCGTTGCATGAGAGCGGGGCTGGGATCAGGCAGGAATTGCAGCAGGAAACCTGATTTTCCAAGGTTTGGATTGGATCCTGCTGCCCGCTTGCCTCTGGAATCATCACTCTCTCATCCGCAATAATTGCTGGGAATGGAATTACAGCGCCGGGATGGCAGATTGCTGCTGCCAGCGGCAGGATAATTAGGGATAACGCACCCAATGGGAATCCAGGCTTTTGGAACGGTCTGGGGAGGAAAAACACCCGGAGAACTCTCCAGGAATTGTCTCCCGGCAGCAGAACTCCCATCCCGTGGAGCTGGCTGCAATAAATTCCCGGGGTTTTGATGATTTTTCCCTTCTGGAGCTGAGTGCCCATCACCTGCTGCTTCCCAGAGGGCCCTGGGGCCTCATTCCTTGGATTTGGGGTGGCTGGAGCAGGCAGGAGAGGGAGGGAGCTGGGGAGACCCGGCAGAGCGGCTCCGGGATAACCCAAAAATCCCGGGAGATCTGGGTGGGAGCAGCAGGGAAATGCAGCATCACCCGAGAGCCGCTTCAGCTCCCGAGCGATAAAAATGTTCTGTACCCGCCCGCAGCCCCCACACAGCAGGGACAGCTCGGTTTTCCCATTCCCAGCCCTGTCCCACCACCTGGAGCTTAAAAAACCGAGGGAATCAGTTCGGATTCTCCCGGAAAGGAACTTTCTCCCTGTACAGATCTGCCCCCGGTGCTCCTCAGGGGGCTTTTGTTGCCCCAAAAACCCGACTGATGGGTTTTTCTCTGCTGAAAACAAAACTTTCCTCCATGAAATTGCTCCTCTGCTTCCGCTCCCTGAACTGGGACTAAACACCAACCAGCTGAATTCCAGATTCAACAACTTCTTCCCGCTTTTAACCCTAAAAAACCAAACCTTTTGGTTTTCACCAGGTATTTTCACCGTCCTGTTACACCTCAGCTCATCCCAGGATTTCCCAGAGCGCCTGGGAAGCTGCTCCAGTTTTTAGGAGAAAACAACTCAGAAAACCAAATATTGGCTGATTATTATTTTTTTTTCTTTTTTCCCCAAACACGTTTAGATCCGGCTCAGGGATTGCTCACTCGGCCTGAGCTGCTCCTGCCACTCCAACTCGTGGAAAGCAAATGCTGCTGGCTTTGGTTCCAGGTTTAAACTGGGTTTGCTCCCGGATTTGAACTGGGTTTGCTCCTGGATTTAAGACGGGTTCGGTGCCAGATTTAAACTGGATTTGCTCCGGGTTTAAGATGTGTTTGTTTCCAGATTTAAACTGGGTTTGCCCCTGGATTTAAGCTGAGTTTGCTCTTGGATTTAAGATGGGTTTGCTCCCGCATTGAAAGCGGGTTTGCTCCTGGATTTCCGGTGGGTTTTCTCCCAGGTTTAAGATGGGTTTGCTCCTGGAATTATGGTGGGTTTTGTCCCAGATTTAAGCTGGGCTCTGTCGCAGGTTTAAACTGGATTTGCTCCGGGTTTAAGCCTCTCCAGGCAGGGCAGGGTGTGGAGCTCCATCTCTGTTCTCCGGCCGGGCAGTGGGGCTCGGAGCTCCCAAACCCGGCCCCAGCTCCCAAATCCCCAAACCCAGCTGGTTTTTTCCCCAAAGGTTTCTGCTCCACCTTTCCTCTCTGCAATCCAGGGATTTTGGGGGCACTCCGGATGGGTGCAGCAGCGCTAATCCCGGCCTGTGG